>JAGVVM010005287.1:0-15186 GCA_019149425.1 Psidium friedrichsthalianum
TTCGATATAAAATATGCAAAGAAAATTCTCAATATATTTTGCGCACTTGTTTTTACCCTCATTTATTTCAAAGCACACCCATGCTTGTCAAACAAAATGTTAAATTTCTCCTCAACAACTGAGACACTCGAGACGACAGGAAATTTTTTTTTTTTTTTTTTTTTTTTGTTCCATAATGAAAACAATCTTAAACTGAAGTAGGCGATTGACCATCGCGATCATCAGACATTTTCTTGTGAAACATCGATCATCCCCATAACGTTATACTCGCGGCAGAAACGATTTTGGGTCGTGGAACCCCTGTCCCTTGCGGCTCAGCATACTCTCTCCGGGTCCGGGTCCTTCCCGCATGGGGATCCTGAGCATGGTCATGTCCATCAAGTACGAGCTCCGCGCGAGCTCATCCGTCCCGGCTACCTCTTGGGAGCACCACCTCCACGATCACCACTTTGCCCGTCGGCGGCAATGCCTTCCAGCAATTCTTAGCACCGTCACACAGAAGTCATCGTCCCCACCATGGATAATGAACTGTTAATCATTAGAACAGAAACTAAAAAATGTTAGATTAGACTAATCGAAACATTGCACTTATTAGGTTTCAACTAGCACTAAAGCTAAGTTTGAATAGCAAGACGATTTGATGATAGGGTAAAAACAATCAAGGACTTCATGAAATGGACATCTGCTTTAGGAACGGCCTTTAGCATGTCACCTCCAACATGTTCAAAACCTGCAAACGAAGAAAACATATAATTTTATGATCCTACTAAGGAAAACCTTAACCCCGGAAAGAAAAAAAAATTACGGTTTTGTGTGTAACATGAACTTGTAGAGTGAGTTCCCAAAAAGGTTTATATGCTCATTCTCATCATTGGGATCGATTTTACCAGGAATTGGAGGCAGCTGCGATCACATGAGGCAAGTCAAATTGATGGCACGGATGTGGGGGTTCTTGGGGAGTATAATCTTCAAGGTCTCACCGACGCCGCCGCCCACGTCGACCACCGTCTTTGCCTTTGAGAACCCACGGTAATGCTGAGCGATCTTGGGCAAGTACATTGCTGACGCAGCCCTCATCCCTTGTTGAACATGTCCGTGAATCTCGGGTCTCGGCCTCCACTCATGTAGTCGAACAATTGTGCGCCGTTTGTGCGGGCGAAGAGATCTATTCCTCCTTCCTTAATTGCATCTTTCAGGCAGTGCCTGCAGAGCATGCAACACAAATTAGCATCGTGTGCTCTTAAGAGCCATCGCAACCATCCGTTCCATTCTCTGGGGTCCTAGAATAACGTCGTAATCGCTACTCAAGTATCCACAAAATTTTACTTGCACCCATTACAATTTACGGTTGATTTATTGAAGTTAACTTTTCGCTTTCTATTGACTACAAGAAACAATGAATGTATGGATTAAAAAGACGTGGGTCAAACACACACGAACCAGGTTGGCAGGACAGTCTTGTCTTGGAGTAGAATATGAAGTGGCGCAGTACAAGCTCCGTCGTCACCCACAAAGTAGTTGCTGCGAGGCCCGAGGCCGTACAGCCTCCGAGGGAGGCCGCCTTTGTTCTCCATGAGAGTGCACGAGATGATGGAGTAACTGGCGAGGAGCCGCAGCATCCGGTCGATCATGTCGGGTGCGGCGTGCCGGGTTGTTGATGGAGAGGTGAGCCGCAATCTCCGAGGGAGAGAGCTTGCCACTCTTGGCCGCAATTCGGAATCCCCAGCTCAAAGACGCATTTCAAGACCATGGGAACAAAAACCATTGAGGGATCTCAAAGGCAGCCAAAATATCTTCATCTTCCTGGGGGGTTGAAATTATTGGGCTTCCTCCAAACTCATGTTTTTAGTCTTTGTTCTTTCGACTGTTTTACTTTTGGGTCTCCGCCAGTTGAATCATTTGGAGGGCAAAATAGTGAGGATGCTTTTTGTGATCTGGAAGTGCGAACTTGCTCAAGATTTATAGTGCACGCTTGGAGAAGTTGGAAGGCCTATTGGCATTCTTTTTTCTTTTGTTTTCTTGTAAATTGGGTTGATGTCAGTCATTCTTAGAAGTTTTTTGCCCTACAAATGTAGGTAAAGATGCACTTGTTGATGTAAGCTATGAAAGGCTTGAGTTATTGATTGAAGTAGCTGCCCTAGAATGTAGGAAAAGATGCATTTGTAAATGCACTTTCTTATCCTTCCTATATTACTCTGGTGACATTTCCTCATCGCTATTTAGGTTCCCAATTTGTATCCCCTCTTGCTTAGTGGACGAAAATGTACCTCTACAAAGATGATCGGAGTTAGCTCACTCTAGTCGGATTGAGACCTTTTTCCTAGGTATATCTAAAATGTTGGCTAAGCAAGCATCCCGTAGTAAGCGGATTGGATTCTTCCCGATACCTCCCTAGGATAAGCTCGAATTGGATAATTTAGTTCATTGATATTCGATCAAATAAAGTGGGGTAATTAGACAACATCTTGCTTTGAAAATAGACTAAGTACTCCTAAGTGATATAGATACTGAAGTAGTATCGTGAGGGAATCGCTGATCAACCCTAAAGCAACAAGTAGGTTCGTTCTTAGGTTTCAGGGCATTAGATTCTCAGCTATTTGCCTTAGTGAGTAGAGTGCCTTTTGATGTGGGTTACTCGACCCAACCCTACGTTGGACAAATAGACCCTAGGAATTATACATAAAATATATGAAATATAAATGTTAATTAAGATGTGGCAATCAATAATCATCATATAATAGTTTTTATGAGATCCGATAGTTTCTGGTTCATGTCCTGTCAAATAGAATTTGATATGATTATGAATAATATCACACATTAACATTTCTCGCGTCGCCTTGTCTCGACACAAGTATCTCTGCTAAATAAGCAAGTTACACACCACTAACATGACTAAATGAATTTTCAAATATGTTACCGAGATTCGACTATCAACAACATATGATAGATTAACCTATTTACAATAAAGGTTAACATGCGCATACCATAAGTGCATAATTCCCGTTCCTATACGAAAATTTGTGTTACTCATCACATAATCAAAGATACCATAGAATTAGCTTGTCTAATGACTTTTGTCTGGAAATATGTTTTTATTTTATCATTTTCCCTTTTGGAAATTGGTGTTACTTGTAAAAACTCTTAAAGCCAGTATGAGTATTTAATGTGATACGCGTCACCCCACTATGTTAAATCAACATGTTTAACTGCATATTCTGTGTTCAACCCAAAAAAAATAAAATAAAAACTGCGTATTCTATGTCTTACAAATGGATATGCGGCATACGCCACCCTACCTAAACTTTTTAGTGGTCCAATCTCCAAAACGTCAATGAACTTTGCTTGGCAGAAAAAAATGTCCTAGACTTTTCACACGACTGTGAAAAACTCCCTGACTTTCTTCGGAGGGACAAAAATATCTACCGTTAGAGAGCTTGCATAAAGGCCTGCGCTTTTGCAGCAGATGTTAGATAAATCGTAGTAACATCCGATATCATAGAAATAAATTATATTTTAATGGCGAAGAATTGAGAAAAGAATTGTTTGGTAATTTGTGTCTTTAATTTATACTAATGAATGCTGTCATGATCTCTCTTTTTTTTTAAAAAAAAATGTGATTGTACACATGTATATAACTATTGAGAAAATTTCAAAATAATGCCTGAAGTATCCTCATTTTTTCAAAGAAGGGCCTAATTAAGGGCATTTTCGACATTTTTTTATATTTTTTCTTTATCTTTTTTTCTTGCCCTTCCTTATTGTCAGTGGCTAATCTCGAGCGATGGCCAACCACCAACGACGGCTGGTCCAAAGCCGCCTTGTTGACCTCACCTAGGCAGGGTTAGGGTCATCTTGTCACACGAGGCCACTCTTGAGACTGGTGAGGGCCTCATGCAGCCCTCACCGGTGGCTGAGCGTCGTTTAAGATTGGCCACCGTGAGAGCATCGGCAGAAAGAAGGGAAAAAAGAGAGAGGGAAAAATGACAAAAATGCCCTTGATTAGGTCATTATTTGAGAAAATGAGGGTATATCAAGCTCTTATTTGAAATTTTTCCTAACTATTTTGAAAACATGAGGGTAGCATTAATTAACATGAGATTTTGCATTTTATCACACCTAACGTAAAACATCAAGCCATTCTTATTAATTAACTATTCTGCTATAAAATCCTATTTAGAGAACTTATTTCTACTTAAGTCAATCCCTTTAATAGATTTGAAGGACAAGTTTTCCAATCGTAAAAGCTTTGAGTGATATTGACAAATCAAAACATGCATTAATTAATACCTAAAGTTTAATGAGCATCAGCTAATTTCTTATAATATAACCGAATTACAATGGATGATGACGTTTACAGGTTTTGAGTGGGAACTTAAAATTTCCATTAAAGAAAAATCAAGGTGACTTTTAGATTGAATTTAGATACCAACTCAAATTGAAGGTTCACCTTTTATGTTTATGATGACTTTTAATGATTTTCTTAATGCTTATCCATGGATATCAATTACAAATTAGCAATTGCTTAAATATTATTGGGTGGTCTTAGGCCTCTCTCATCCTAAAAGTTAGATCAAAAGATAAGGTTTTCCTCACACTTATATAGACTGACCACCAGCCCCTTCCACAACCGTCGTGAATAACACCAACAATCTCCCCCACACACATTGGGTCATACATTGGAGCCGCAACAACCCGTATTTCTCTCGTATGACTATTGGGTCAAGACTTGTTGGTAACTTAGGCTCTATATTAGGATTTGTTGCACAATCTCAACGGAGTAAAGCATAAAAGCAAGAAATAGAAAATCGAGAGACAAGGATTTATCCTGATTCATCCTTAAACTTGGGCTACATCTAGCAGAGGATTCCATTATAATTAGCATTTCATACCTTTCTTTATATCACTCAATTAAAAGCAAAAAAAAAAAAAATATAGCAGTAAGTATTCATGAGCTCCAATCCAACTATTAATAAAAAATTATAGGCTCAGACTATAAAAGCCCTATAATTTCTGAATTTTATTTTTTATTTTCGAATTTTATTTTGGTAATAGTTATTAGGCGCTCTTACAATCCTTGAAAGGTTGCAATTTTTCACATGATAGTTTTTAGACATGAAGAATTGTGTTCGAATTTACAGTTTTCAGACAGACTTGTATTCTTTTTGGAATAACTTGTCTCTTCTCAATGATTCTCACTAGTATATATTCAATGATTCTGTTCAATATACGCTCACTTAAAAACTTACATTTTCATTTTTTTTCAAAAGAGAAGTACAACCATTATTTCCGATTTTTTTATTGAAGAAATATCAGAATTACTATATGATATTATCATTTTGAGACTTTGTTGTATCTTGGAAGATTTTATTTTTGTAACTATTAGCAATGTTGTGAGGCAAATAATTTCTTAAAGTAAGGAATTCATGTCTCAAAGTTTGATTCCATTTTTTCTCATTCGACTATTATATTGTCCAACAACCACACCCCAACAACAAGAAGGTTCTCTTGGTAGTTGTATGAAGGCCACAAGGTGCAGCAATAGGTGAGGGTGGGCGTGGAACAAAACACGTGATAATAACCTTACTATAGGTCTGCAAGCTATTCAAGGTTCTCTTTATACAATGAATCCATAGCTCTATTTATATTTGCTATCAACATATTAAAAATGACAGAAGTGAAGAATAAGATGCAACCTGATTGTTGGATGTATATATTTGAAATTAGGTTAATTGTAGTTTAGCCTAGTTGAAATTGCACCTAATTGCCTTCTCACCCTCTACATAAAGGAAGACTTGTACTCTTCATTTGATAACGTGAATATGATACACTTTCCTCTCTTCTACCACAAACCACAAATCTCAAGTTGGTATCGGAACATGTCTAGTGAGAAATAAGCTGGCTTAGTATCACTTAATCTTATCTTGTAATAGATAAGTACATGCCTATGTATTTAAGATTTTGTTAGCATAACCGTCTTAAGTGACTGTCAAAATAATAGTAAGTTATAGGCCATAAAGTTTTGAAGGAGTAGACCCCATAATATATTTTTAATTAATTTTTATTTAATTTTTGAGACACAAAACATGCTTTTAATCTTATAGTCACCCAAAGAATGTTACCTAATCAATTCTCATGTATTTATGGGTTAACAGAAACATCATAAAAAGCTAAGCACTATGCTAAAGTATAGATGAGATATGCTTACCAAACTTCATGTGCTATGAGTTAAAAAAAATTGTTTGATAGAGATAGCACAATATATGTAGAACCAGAATCTCACAATTTTTTTTTGGTAAAAAAATCTACGCAATTAAATGATTGATATATATATATATATTTTTTGGTAAAAGTAAGATATATTGATGCTAATCAAAAAGCGCGATTACAAGGAGCTGAAACACAAAAACCTCACACCAATCAAGACACCAAAAGTGTCTCAATAGGTACAAAGGTGCACCGGCAAGGAAAAGGAGCGCAAGGGCAAAGAAGCACAGGGCCGAACACAAGGCTAGTGGGCATCACAGACAATCGCAAAAACTAAGAGAAAATAGAAGGAGAGATCCACCAATTAGCTTGGACCTTCTTGTTGCGAGGAGTGTTCTCCATCTGCTCAAGGGACAACCCTTGGTCTTTCACCAACTTAGAGAGATGGGTGTGCATGGCTGGCAAGAAGCAGGGACGGTCACGAAAGAGAGCGTTGTTCCGTTCTGTCCAGATGATGTAGTAAAGAGCAGCAAAAGAGAACTGGCCAAGATGATCTCGTAAAGAAGACCCCTTGAATGAGGAGCCAACCCAACTGAGGGTATCAAGCCACGATCTAGTCCGCCAAGGCAGGTTGAACCTCGATGCCCAGAAGTGGGCCAGGGAACCCGGGTAAGAGAAGCCAAAGAATAAGTGATCTATGGAATCAGGATGACAATGGCAGAAGGTGCAAGTGTCTTCGGTGATTCTATAGTAGGACAGCAAATAAACTTGCGTAGGGAGTCTTTTAAGGGAAATCAACCAAAGAAGGAAGGAATGTCTAGGGATAAGGCTTTTGTTCCATACAAAGGAGCACCAGGGAACCTTCGGAGCCTTCAACCGAATAAAGTCCCACACAGAGCCAGTAGAAAACTTTCCAGTAGGGTCATCCAAACCAGCTTGTCCCTTCTATTCTCCACAAGCACAGGGAGATTTTCCGCCCATCCAGTCAGCTGGTTGAGGAAGTTAGACTGTCGCCAGGAACCAGAAAAGAATTCCCTGACAGAAGCATCACGCGGAATGCCGGAGCAATAGATGTCGCAATCCGAGAACAACAAGTGTAGGGGCCTCGAGGATGCCAATAGTCGAACCAGAAGGATGAGGATGCGCCATCAACAATCTGCTTCCTAAACGCCAACCTAAACTCTTGGCACAAGTCAAGAATTTTTTTCCAGGCCCACGAACAAAATATCGGCTTAGTGGACACCCAGAAATTCTTTTTCTTTAGAAAGTTGGAGTGAATCCAACGACACCAAAGCGATTCCTTATCAGAGAAGAGCACTCAAATGTGCTTGAGCATGGAGGCACGATTACAGTCAAGAAGATGCCTTATACCCAGCCCGCCCTCATCCTTCGACCTGCGAACATCATTCTAAGGAACTTTTGCACCTCCAACACCCAACTTTGGTCCCTTCCAAAGGAATTGCTTGAGAATCATTTCGATCCTAGCTAAGATAGCCTTTGGAAGTGTGAAGACATTTGCCCAAAAGACTTGGATAGCATGTAGGACATATTAATGAGCTGGAGCCGACCAGTAAAGGACAAGAAACGTTGGGACCAGAAGTGAGCTCTTGCCGTTATAGCATTCACCAGGGAAGTGCAATCAGATTTGCTTAACCTAGAGGCAATAACAGGTACTCCAAGGTAGCGAAAAGGGAGTTTACCTTCCTGGAATCCAAAGCAATCCAGGATGTCTTACCAAGAAGAAGAAGACCCCCTCGCCAGGAATATCTCACTCTTGCTTGGGTTCGGTTTGAGTCCAGACCACCTCGAAAATAAGTCCAGCCCCATCTTAAGAAGATTGGCTGACCCAATGTTTGCCTCAGCAAAAATTAGCACATCATCAGCAAAGAATAAGTGCGATAACTTGGTCGGTTTATAGCGCTAATAAAAATCAAAGCCTAGTTGCCGCGTCTAAGCATTCAAGATACCAGTAAACACTTCCATGGCAAGAGTGAATAAGTATGGAGACATAGGGCCGCCTTGACAAATGCCTCTTCCACTTGCAAAGTATCTGTGAAGTTCACCGTTAATGGCTACCGAAAATTTTGGAGAGGATACACACTCCATAATCAGCGAAATAAATTTGGCTAGGAAGCCAAACAATTGAAGAACAAGCTTTAAGAATGTCCAATCAATGGTGTCATAAGCCTTTTGAAAATCCACTTTGATGGCACACTTCGGGGAGTATGGTTCGTGGTGGAACCTTGCAAATAACTCTTGGACAATAAGAATGTTGTCAGCAATTCTCCCCTTGACAAAGGCACTTTGGGGGTGACTAATGATAGGAGGCAAGACCCTTGCAATCCTATTAGCTAGGATCTTGGTGATGCACTTATACACCGTGTTGCAACAAGCAATGGGACGGAAGTTATTCATAGTTGATGCATTAGGGATCTTCGGGACAAGAGTAAGTATAGTCGCATTAGTCTCCTTAAGAAGGCAACCTTAACGAAAAAAGTCTCTGAAGGCCAAAGTAACTAGTGGCCCTACAATGTCCCAAGAAGAGGTAAAGAATTCAACATTAAAGCCATCAGGACCCGGGCCTTTACCTTTCACAAGGGAAAACATTGCTTTACGGATCTCCACATCTGTGACTTCATGAGCAAGAAGCTGAACTTGGTCTTCATCCAAGGTGTGAGGCAGAAATAGTCGAATGTCTTCCACCGTAGGCTAGGCAGTAGCAGGGGCAGCAGCAAAAAGATTCTGAAAATGAGTGACAATGTGCCATTGGACTGTAGGAGGGTCATGAAGCGCAGAACCATCAAGGTCAATAACCGAAAGGATACAGTTTTGGAGGTGCCTTTTGTTGATGAAATGGTGGAAGTAAGCTGTATTGAGATCACCTTCTTTCAACCATCTACTTCTTGATTTCTATTTGTAGAATGACTCTTCTTGGAGCTGAAGCTCAGAAAAGGTCAAGAGCTTCTCTTTTTCAAGGGCTGCCTTCTCTTGATTACAAGGATCGCTAGCAAGCTCATCCTGGATCAATTTGAGGGCTGTTCTGGCCTCCGCAGTACGGGTAGAGATATCAGAGAAAGAGTCTTTGTTAAGTTGTTTGAGCCGACATTTCAGCAACTTAAACTTTTGACATAGCACAAACATGGGAGTTCCAGTGAACCGAGACTCCCAAACGTGGGATAGAATAGCCCTGAAAGAAGGGTGGGACATCTAGAAGTTAAAGAATTTAAAGGGCTTTCGGGTGTGCACTTGATTTGCAATTTTGATGACCATAGGAGTATGATCCGGGACCCCTTTGGCGAGGAAGGTAGCTTCAGAAAAGGAGAAACCAGAACTCCATTTGTCATTGATCAACACTCTGTCAATCTTCATTTGTTTTCGAGATTCACCCGAAGAAGTGGACCATGTGAATCAATGGCCGACATATCTCAGGTCATCAAGACCAGCTTGGTCTAGGTAGTCATTAAGCTCATCGAATGCCGGGATCCACATGTTAGAGCTGCCCATTCTATCCGAATCGAAGCGGATGGCATTAAAATCCCCCGCCACTAGCCAAGGGTTAGTCGCAAAAGAAGCACTAAAGCGGATAAGGTCAGTCCAGAAGGTCCTCCGGGAGACAAATGTGTGATCGCCAAAAACCACCGAGAAGTAACAAGACTTAGCCAAAGCAAGGAAATGGATGCGACAATGGATAACCTGCAACGACATAGAGTAAGCTTCGAGGTCCACCGAGTTTGGATTCCAGCCAATCTAGATTCTACCTCGAGGGGAGGAAGAGTTATTGGAAATCCACCACCAGCCCGATATGAGTTTAGCGGAGATTTTAATAAAAAGGGACGGATTAACCTTCGTCTCCAAAATACCAATACAAGAAAGGTTATTATGCTTCACAAGAGAGCGAACCTCAGCCTGCTTAATGGGATCAACAAGATCCCTTATATTCTAGACTCCAAAAAACATATAAAGGTAATAGAGATTACCGCTTTTTGCCACCTCCCCGCTTTCTAGATTTCGGGTTGGTCTTGGTAGCATCAAGGCTGCAAACCATTGCTGGGGGCGAGGAGGGGATTCTTGATCAAGATTATCTCCACCATGCATAGCAGACCTAAGTCTGGTATTCGGGACTATTGGGGTAGGATTAACTTCCACCAGGTCGCTACTTTCACCCATTCCAAGGGTATTTGGAACAGCAGAGGGAAGAAGAGCTTCATCAGAGTCACTGCCAATGTTGCTAGCCTCTCCGTCATCACCACCAGAGTTGGAGTGTTCAGAACTGGCCTGAGCATCATCATCAGACTCAGATAACAAGTGTGTGCCCACAATAACTTTCCGCAACAGAGGCTGAGACAGAGGTGGTGCATCATCCATCTCTAGGCCTAGCATAGGGCTATTTGAAGTAGAGGATCGTCTTCTTCTCACTGTTTCCCAACCCCCACCTTCACGTGGGTCTTTGGTAGCAGCAGACGAGCTTGGTGTTTTAGTGAGGGCATTTGGCTGGATATTATCAGCATGATCAGATGGGGTTGCTGCCTACGGCACTGGCTGAGTAGGTGGGTTGCACCGGTGACCAAATGTGCCACAAAGCATATAGGAAACTGGCTTCTATTCATACTCGACACTGAAAGTATGATTCTCTCCTTTTAACACTACATCAGCTACCTTGTGAAGAGTCTGGGAAGCTTTGATCTCAACACACACTCGTGCAAAGGAGAAGGTACGCATTGCAGCCGTATTAGAGTACACATACAGGGGTTTCCCTATGGCATTTACCATCAAGCTAATGCCCGAAGCTGACCATAGTGTGTAAGGAATGTCTCGCAGCTTAACCCAGATGGGAATGGTCTCGTGCTGGCCTTTCTGAAGTTTGAGCAGCGGGTGCTATTGTTGCAAGAACATAGGGTTGCAGAAGAGATTGATGGGGCTTCCTTCCAAAATTTTCCTGCGAAAGACTCATCCCGAATATGGAAGAAGTAGAAGCCATGGTTGTCAGCCATAATATCGACAACATTAGCTCCCCAAGCAGTTTTAACAGCAGCCTCAGTGAGCTTAAATGGGAGTTTCAGCCTAATGAAGTATCCTACAAGGCACTCATGCAATTTCGAGTTAGCCTCATTGATAATCTCATCAGTAGGTATAACTGTGGGTCTACCTTTAACATATGCTGGGGGAATATAAGAGAGGGAGTATCCTTTCTCATCTGAGCGAGCAACATTAGCCCAAGATCTTTGCTGCTGCTGTTTTGAGTTCAACGGGGCAGGGTTACTAGTAGCTATTCCCTTGCTTTGGCTGCGCCGACCTCGACTACGGCTCCGCCTTGAATGCCGAGTGTTTTCCTAGTTTTGGTTGCCTCCAGAGGAGGTTCCAACTTTCTCAGGGCCAGCCAATGCTTTCCCTTTGTCCTTCTGCCGCGCTACCCTAGTAGAGGTGCCAGTAATCCCTGTAATAGGAGCAACACCGACAGATGTGCTGCAGCCTCTGTAACAGGAGCATCACCCAATGCTCCAAATGTAACACTTAAGGGAGTTTTTGTGGGCACCTTATTAGCCTTAGGTACCTGAATCATCTTGATAGGCTTTGGCGGGAGAGTCCTGACCATTGTTCGAGTTACCGGCCATTAGAAAAAGCCAGACATACTAGAGGCTGGGGGGGGGGGGAGTCGAAGAGAGAGCCCAAACAACCAGCAAGAAAGCAGCTCAAAGGCACTTAAAACATCCGCAAAACACCCAGTTCCAGCAGAGATTCTCTCGCTAAACTCAAATCCACAACAGTAAGAAATCGGGAAATATTAGATCTACAATGCCGAGAGGAGGAGAGACAAAGAAGAGGATTTAACCAGAGGATCAGGTTGGGATGAAGAGGCGACTAGGGTCTCCAAAAATCAACCACATCCACTAATTGGATTGGTCGGGTGGACGAGAAGACTAGCCGGACCAGATTCCCGCACAAACCAGAGGCGGGAGAGAAATGAAGCTATAGTACCATACTGCTACAGTAACCCGCAAGCAAAATGAGAAGCATTAATGATTGATATTTATCAGTTATAGTGCAAACAAATTTCTTGTATCCTGAAATGGCTATAGCCTCCATGACTTTAAAAAAGTAAAGCTATCTCAGTAATGACTTTAGGTGAATTGGATTGCAACGAAAGGGTTCGCCAGTTTCCAGATATTATCTTTTTTGATGTAATGTTTTTAAAAAATTATCTAGTGTTTTTGTTTTTTGTCTTTATACAATATTCCAATTTTCGCTAATTAAGTATTCTCTAGAAAAGTTACCATATCTATTGATTTTAGCTTTAGAGTCCATCAATATAAATCGATATGTGGACCACTTCTTTTATTTTTGACGAACTCCTGTGAGTTTTTTTTTTAATCAAAACTTCCTGCAAATTTTTTTTTGGTTAAAACTTCATGTGAGTTAATCACCTCTATATTTTAGACCAAAAAAAAAAAGTCACCTATATAAACTACGAACATAAATTTTGGACGATACTACACTAATAGCAATCAACCATTTAATCATGTATGATATCTTTTATTTTGTTGCATCTAAGCTAAATTTGTTGGAATTATATATTTTTGGAAAACTTCGATATATATATTTCTACACTAGGAATTTTGCACATGAAACTTTTTAATCGTATTATGAGTTCTTGGACCTTATGATCATATTGTAACATGTGTGATCTTATGATCCCGTTCATAAAATAATACAATTTAAGAAGGGGGAGGGAATAGAGAAGAGGAAAGAGCAAAGTGAGAGACCTTCTTTATATCTTTTTGTCCCAGTTCCTTCTTTTGTCTATAAGAAATGTAAAAAGAAAGGATAACCTAACACTCTTATGCTCCATTTTTTTTTTCAAAACTCATTTATTTTGTGAAAAATGCGACATTTTAGAAATTTTTTCAAGAAATCATTTTTCAGGAAAATGGCAACGGACTATCAAGCACCTTAGCCCACCTCATGTGGCGACACTCATCGAGTTTGGTTCGTCTTTTAACATGTGTAGTACTCTCTCTCTCTCTCTCTCTCTCTCTCTCTCTCTCTCTATATATATATATATATATATATATTTATGTATATCTAGGGAGAGATGTCGATCAGAATGAAGGCTTCGTGCGCCTTGGTGGCATCCTGTTGACATCTAAATTTTGATTGATCGTTTAGTCATTACTTTTTGCATATAAAATTAGAACTAATCTTAGTCCTTACTAAAAAAAATCAAATCGAATCATTCATGCATTACGTTCATATCCATTTCTTCCAGCGGCACATGGACGAGCTTGAATTGATAGCTAATTTAGACATAGTTTCATATCAAATTTTTGGCTAAAGGCTTGAGGGTGTAAACCAATTTTTTCAAGATTGTGGGAGCTCAAAATTCCAAAATTATTGGAACCAATATCTCTAGGATTGTTGGACCTCAAAAACCCAAGATTATTGGAACTCAAGATTCCGAGATTGCTTGAACTCATTGATTCGAAGATTGATGGAAATTCCAAAATTGTTAGAGTTCATTTTTTGAATCTACTTAAGCCCATTTAAATATGTAACTTTAGAAAAAGGTTTAATTGAATCGATAGAGGCTCAATTTGAACTCGAAAGTTGAGGCAGGGTCATAATTGGTTGTCGAATTTTCTATTAAGGCTTAGGATAAGGTGGATGAATTTCTCATGGTTTGGACCTAATTTCAAAATTCAACTCAGCCCATTTTTACTGATTTAATTATTAATTCTTTTTATTAATTAGTCATGTGATTAGTTAAAGCTTGGTTAGAGCCCGAAAATGCATGATAAGCCCACAAGGACAAGGAAATTCGGCAAGCCCATGATTATCCTCTTTTGACTAATTTTTTTGAAGAATCCTAACCCATTGGGACTCTTCAGTATTCTAGAAATTAAGAATTTTATGCGATTAAAACTCCTAAATTCAGAATTTCTAATCCAAAGGCCCTAATCTAATCCTACCTTAGCTAGGTTTGATTTAATGGTTCATAATGACTCCTACCCCTACTAGGATTAGGGTTGTTCCTAACTCTATATAAGTAACATTGGCTCTAGGGTTAAAGGGTCAACAATTTGAGAACTCAAGCGCTGAAATTTAGGGTTGCTCCAAGGAAGTCAAAGGGATTCGATTGTTTCCCCCATCGGTTAAGACAATCCCCCCACCATTTGAGCTATTTCCTGCGTTACCACCACCACCACCAGACTAGCTCAGCCCACCTAGCTTGGCCCACCACCTCCTTTTCCAGTCGTTGCAGCCAGCTCAAGCTACATTGCCACTACCACCATTGCTGGACTAACTTAGTCCGCATAGTTCACTGCCGCCTAGCTTATCGCCACCTAGCCACCGAGCAGCCCTTGCACTGCCTCTACCTAGCAGTTGTTTAGAAAATTTGTGTCAAAAATCAAGATAGGAACAATCCATGCATATTCTAAAAATTTGAAAATTGCCAAAAAATATATGCTTATGTCATCTTGCGTATCTTAAATGGCATAATTTTGAATGAACTCATTTGCTTTCATATAATGATTTTCAAATATCACCTATTACATGCCATACTTTCAAAATCTAATTTCATGTCAACAGCACAATAATAACATATGAGTCTCTAGTGGAGTTGCTAAGCTGCCGCGACCTAAAAATTGGTTAAGACCTTAGATTAATGGATTATCAAGCTAATTAAAAACTAACATAATATGGACTCTCCCAAGCCCAATCAAATCGCAATTTGGTTAATTCAAATGATTTTAACTTTGGAGCTGCCAATAACTATTTTGGTAGGTTGGTTAGAAACTTAAATGAAATAGCAAGAGGACTATTTTATTCCTATGAATCAGAGATTAAAGATTCGAGGGCTTGGTTACATTAGCTAGTTAAACTAATGCCCTTTCGTTACCTTAATTTCATGAAAATCCTAAGTTTGACAACCCAAGCTGATTGAATTTACCTTAAGCTTGAATGAGGTGTTTTTTGTATTTTCCA
>JAGVVM010005288.1:0-16302 GCA_019149425.1 Psidium friedrichsthalianum
AAGAGCTATTTTAGGGATTTTCTGAAATCTTTCTGATTTTTTAGAATTTTCCATTTTTTTAATGTTTGATCATTTTTTTGTTATCTTATTTATTTTTCTTGAAAATGGAATCTTATTCTACATTAGGTGAGGAAAGTGACAAGAGAATTGAAAGAGAAAACAGAGAGATGTGGTAGTTCATTTTGTTTGTGATTCTCAAAAGTGATTTTTTTTCATAACTAACCTTTTTTATTCTTGTTTTTGTGCCAAAAATGTTCCTGAAAAACAGAATCAGAATCATAATTATTTACGTTATCAAATAAAATTCTCTTTTTTATTTTATTTTAAAAATAGAATCAGAAAATCAGAATAGTTACAAATAGGCTCTAGCCCATCGGGATGAGAAATGAATGAACTGAAAGAAAGAAGCCACAATAAGAAAAGAAGAGAAGCCACGGAAATTTAGTCTCTCTTCTTCCTTCTGCTTGCAGATATTACCTTCCATTTGTTTCGTAAAAATATTTTTTCTAAATTAATAGCTTATAGCATTTGAAATAATTACTCAATAAAAATCTTCATCTAAACATTTTTGTGAATGATGGAAGTACATTTTTTTTTATTGTCAACGATACAAGTGATCATTTGTAGAAAAATATTTTTAAAATTATTCATTTTACAAAACAAACACATGAAAATGCAAAGGAAAAGCATCAACATTTTAGAGGCGACGAGAGATAAAATACACATACTGCAAGAGAAAAAAGATTTCTAGAAATCAATTGCACACACTCATATCTCAATCCAAGCATTGGAGTCTCTCTTACTCGCTTTGTTAAGAAATAGACGAAACCTTAAAGCTCTATTTGTTCAAGAAAAATAACTTTCAGAAAAAATATTTTTCGGATTTTTCAGTTTGATTCATAGAAAATAAGCTACTCAGAAAACAATTTTCACTTACGGAAAAAAAATATCTTCAAAAGTTAAGAAAATGATTTCTCTCTTTTCCCTTGCACTCTTCACCTCCTTTTTTTAAAATTATTTTAGGGATAAGTACACTGGAAGTCCTAAAACTTGTCATAAAAGTACAATTGAGTCCTAAAATTTTTCAAGAAGTGCAATCAAGTACTAAAACTTATCACCAAATGTAATTAGAGTCCTAAAAATTATAAAAGATACAATTAAGTTCTAAAAATTATCATGAAGGTCTAATCAAGTTCTAAAATTTCAAAAATTATAATCAACGGAAGGACTTAATTTCACCATTTTGACAAGTTTTAGGGTTAATTGCACTTTCTGACAAGTTTTAGGACTGAATTGTATATTTTGAAAGTTTTAGGATTCAATGCATTTTCATGACAAACTTTAGGACTCCAATGCACTTATCACATTATTTTGTTCTGAATTTTCTAACTTTTATTTTTAATAAAATTTGAAATTTTTTTTTCTTTATAATTTTCATTTTCATAGGACGAAGTGGATGAAAGATTAATGAAGTAGGAAATAGATTGATGTATGGTCTGTTTTAGAACGGAGTGGAGGAAAACCATTTGCATTAGGAAGGGCAGATTCCTATGTTCCAAAGTATCCTTTTAATCCTTTTTTCATATATGAATTTATATTTGTATCCTCCCAATCGGTCTCTTGCTTTTATTTAGTTTATTTATGTATTTTTATTCATGTTCATCGACTGCTAATCCCGACTGATTTGGATTAAAAGTGATGATGATGTTGATAATTTTTTTTTTCTTTTTTCTACTGCCGATCTACAGCCACGACGATGGCTAATGACCGGCCACAAGCGAGGGATGAGCCTCGCTGACCTTCGGCAATGTCAAGCTGAGCTGAAGCCTTGTCGGCTTGGGTGAGCGGTTGTGGTCGGTCGCCGACCGTTGCAGTGGCCAGTGACAAACATAGGAAGAAACAAAAGAGGGAAAAAAAAAAAAAATCTTGTCCTCGAGAGGTTGTCTCTTTGTTCCTCCATTTCGAAAATCTTGTGCTCCATGACCCCATCGTCTTGCTTTTAGGGATAACTATCCCCTCAACGCCCCTCTGCTAGTTGTTTCATGATTTTAACGGAGTGATTTCACCCCACTTTTGTGGTCTGGAACTTGTAATAAACACTTGTCAATTGCCTCATCATCCCAATTGCTTTGTTCCTTCGTAATTTGAACTTGTGACCGTGCCCTGCGTTCGTCATGCTTTCGACTGTCTGTTGCTCGTCGGCGGCCATGTTCGATAACCATTAATCACTCGTCATGATATATCGATAACTAGTCAATAATTTCCATCAACATGTTCATCAATGTCAGTGTAACCATTAATCACTCGTCATGATATATCGACAATTGGCCAATAATTAATTCCGTCAACATGCGTCAATGTGTGTACCATCAATATGTCCCTACTGATTGCTAATATCGACATTGATCTATGTAGTTATCAGCGATGTCAAGTGCATAATAATGTTCATGCATTAGTCACGTGATTGTCTATATCGTCAACCCGGTTTTTTTTTTTTTTTGTGTAAAAAGTTGTGTGAAAAGAGTTGTACTAAGGATTAATATGTACAGTGGATTTATTACGTGACAAAGGACTATGTAATTTGTCATTTATCCCTATGTAACTCAAATCTTATGGACTTAGATTGATAGACGCCCCAATTATCACATTTCGGAGTTCAAATTTTTAATGTGGTTCTCTAACCCCACGCCGGCCGGACAGGCACCAAAATACTCTTTTCGGAAGCGTCGCCCTAAACGATCGAGCCGGCTCGTCGGACATTTAATATTTCACTTACCAAAAAAGTATTGGGACCGGGAGACTAGGCGAAAACAACAATCACTATCAAATTCCAAATACATAGGCCATATCTGTCCGAAAACAATCACAATGCACATGTGCATGGGGACCAGCACATCCCACAACATCATTCACGCAAACGAAGCTCTTCTCAGGAAACGCCAAGCTCAAGCCTTTACACAACAGCTGAAGCAGCGGAGGATGCTCCTCCTCGTCTGTCAAAGAGAGCAAACAATTAACCTATGACCCAAAAGAACTAAAGCAATAATCATCATCAGCATCATCTATAGATCGAATTAGAACGACGAATCCGCCGCTTTTAATGTGCCGCAAACATGGGGCACCCTAATAAACAGACAACAAAAGATACTTGAGCCCCCCTTGGACGTGGCCTTTGGCCTGAGTACAGTCATGCGACGAGTCCTCGGTGTTTTTCCCTTCTGTGGTCACCCTCCAAGAACATGTCTCTGTCGAGTTGAGCCACTTGATTACGAAATCTATCCAAATTGCACCGGCATTTATCTTCTAGGGCCTAATTTTCCTATCTAGTTCATCTTCACCATGACTCTCGTTACGCGCACGCATAAAAGCACACGCATCACCCATCAACGCTACTTAGTCAAAAATTTTATCGCGGATTATCTTTGTGACATCGCGAGACGATGGACCCCCTCTTTCACAGATCTTGTGGATCACCCCACTTTGGTTATCTTACGAATTTTCTTGCAAAAAACATGCATAACAATTGTCATCTCAAGAAAACTACATGATTGAGGAATGCAGCATGTACACATTTTGTCCCCCCCTTTTCAGTGATGTATATTGCTAAGACAACACATCAAACCACTGGCATTGGACATTGATTAATATTGTAGTTCGGCGCTTAGCTTGGTACTATGGTTGCTTTTCAAAAAGAAAACGTACCAATACAGTTAGAGAGAATCAAAGAAACAGAAAAAAAGATAAAACTAATGAAGAAGAGGAATAATCTCTGCCTAGTGATTTACATTAAAAACTTAGATCTTTACAAGTACAGCTCAAATTCACTAGAATGGGCGCATTAAAATAACCCCAAAAATTATGATGTTCCTTAAAATACTCCATCCTTCACGTGATTTGATGATCCTATGCTATTAGCTATTGTGTCTGCTCTTCAAAAAACAATCCACCTTGTAAGATATTGAGTCGTTGGTCCTACTCAAGTAGTTTCCTCAAACCACCATTTTAAGTCAATTATGCATCAAAACAACACTCGTGGTCATTCGATTTCTGAACTGGAATGTCGCCCAAAAAAGGAGAAATACATTGATTACTATCTTACCGGGGCTGAGTCGTGGCTCTCGTGGTAGTGGTGGCTGTCGACAGGGGTGGCAGTCGTGGCAACGGTTTTCGAAGAAGCGAGCTCCTCTTCGTTCCAATGCTGGCTCTGAGACGTCCCTCTTATTCTGCTTCCTTGTTTCCCTTATTTTGAGAGAAGTCTAGCGAGTAATCAGGAACCCTGCCCTTCTGGTCCCAGTCCCCAAATTGCGGGACTGATAGCATGGAGCATTCTTCTGCTATTCATTGATAGTCATTAGTGCTTAGCAGCAAATGAGCATTGGCATAAGCATCCATAAAAATAGCAGTGCCACAATCCGATTTTAAGGAATAACTAAACCGAAACTCTTACTGTATTCGTCCTTACCAAAAAAAAAACTCTTACGTATTCGCCTTAAAAAAAACTCTTACTGTATTCACATCGCAGAATTAAAAAGGATTTTCAAGAAAATTGCAGCAATTTCAATGGCTACAAAATTAATAAGACGTGCATCGTGCAAGCGATGCTAACTCGACAAATTATGCATTTTTTGTTGATTAAACATGCTTATCAATTGCTCAGTGCATAATTTATGGCTATGGAGACTCCATTAAGAGTATATTGGCTCGATAATGGGTTGAAATTGTGCGTGATGACAGTACAAATGCCACAGTGCAGAATGAATGAGGTGAATAGTTCACGAGATTATGGGGTATAGTGTCACTTTTCGTCATGCATCCTCCTAATTTTATAGGTCAATCGCTGAAAAACTAATCACGAGTTGCCTGAATGATTGAGAACTGAGCTGAACTGTTCAGTTCCCAGCTATGATGTTTCAGGGTCGAATCAACGAAATAAACAAAGTCAACTTGGGCAATTTGAGCTTAGTGCAAGGACCGAACAACCTAGGAGTTTAACCTGAGAAAACTATCACTTGCAATGCAAAAATCACATGACCGAAGTGATATCACAGACCAACCCAGACACATAGATCTATGGTTTTTGAACCTACTAAGAAAGCAGACACTTGATGCCTATGACATCTACGTTCATCATATAGTTTCCTCTAAATCTTGGCTTAGAGTCAAGTGATTGCAAAACATTGGAGATATTCAGCACGGCGTGACAAAAATGGCAATTTGACCATTCACCTCCTCCTCAAGACACAAACGCCACAAACCCCAAAACAAATAGCTTACGGCAGACTGCAATTTTTTATTATTGAGGATGCATCATTTCAGTCCTAAAAGAAGCACGACACTAAATAATAGTGTCGTCTTCTTTTTAGGACTGAAATGATGGCATCCTCAATAATAAAAATTTGCAGTCTGCCGTAAGCTATTTGTTTTGGGGTTGTGGCGTTTGTGTCTAGGAGGAGGTGAATGGTCAAATGCCATTTTTGTCACGCCGTTGCTGAATATCTCCAAGTTTTGCAATCACTTGACTCTAAGCCAAGATTTAGAGGGAAACTATATGATGAACGTAGATGTCATAGGCATCAAGTGTCTGCTTTCTTAGTAGGTTCAAAACCATAGATCTATGTGTCTGGGTTGGTCTGTGATATCACTTCGGTCATGTGATTTTTGCATTGCAGTGATAGTTTCTCAGGTTAAACTCCTAGGTTGTTCGGTCTTGCACTAAGCTCAAAATTGCCAAGTTGACTTTGTTTATTTCGTTGATTCGACCCTGAAACATCATAGCTGGGAACTGAACAGTTCAGCTCAGTCTCAATCATTCAGGCAACTCGTGATTAGTTTTTCAGCGATGACCTATAAAATTAGGAGGATGCATGACGAAAAGGACACTATAACCATAATCTCGTGAACTATTCACCTCATTCATTCTGCACGTGGCATTTGTACTGCATCACGCACAATTTCAATCCATTATCGAGCCAATATACTTTAATGGAGTCTCCAAAGCCTAAATATGCACTGAGCACTTGATAATGCTTATGCCACTGATCAATTGATATTTTAATTAATGTTTAATCAACAAAAGATGCATAAATTGGTCGATGAGGCATCGCTTGCCACGTGGCACGTCTTATTAATTTTGTAGCCATTGAAATTGCTGCAATTTTCTTGAAAATCCTTTTTAAAGTTCTGCGATGTGAATACAGTAAGAGTTTTTTTTTTAAGGTAAGAAACGAATACAATAAGAGTTTTTTTGGGTAAGGACGAATACAGTAAGAGTTTCGGTTTAGTTATTCCTTAAAATCGGATTGTGGCACTGCTATTTTTATGGATGGCTTATGCCAATGCTCATTTGCTGCTAAGCACTAATGACTATCAATGAATAGCAGAAGAATGCTCCATGGCTATCAGTCCCGCAATTGGGGACTGGGACCAGAAGGGGCAGGTTCCTGATTACTCGCTAGACTTCTCAAAAATAAGGGAAACGAGGAAGCAGAATAAGAGGGACGTCTCCAGAGCCAGCATTGGGAACGAAGAGGAGCTCGCTTCTTCGAAAACCTTGCCACGACTGCCACCCCTGTCGACAGCCACCACTACCACGAGAGCCACGACTCAGCCCCGGTAAGATAGTAATCAATGTATTTCTCCTTTTTGGGCGACATTCCAGTTCAGAAATCGAATGACCACGAGTGTTGTTTTGATGCATAATTGACTTAAAAATGGTGGTTTGAGGAAACTACTGAGTAGGACCAACGACTCAATATCTTACAAGGTGGATTGTTTTTTGAAGAGTAGACACAATAGCTAATAGCATAGGATCATCAAATCACGTGAAGGATGGAGTCTTTTAAGGAACATCATAATTTTTGGGGTTATTTTAATGCGCCCATTCTAGTGAATTTGAGCTGTACTTGTAAAGATCTAAGTTTTTAATGTAAATCACTAGGCAGAGATTATTCCTCTTCTTCATTAGTTTTATCTTTTTTTCTAGTTCTTTGATTCTCTCTAACTGTATTGGTACGTTTTCTTTTGAAAAAGCAACCATAGTACCAAGCTAAGCGCCGAACTACAATATTAATCAATGTCCAATGCCAGTGGTTTGATGTGTTGTCTTAGCAATATACATCACTGGAAAGGGGGGGACAAAATGTGTACATGCTGCATTCCTCAATCATGTAGTTTTCTTGAGATGACAATTGTTATGCATGTTTTTTGCAAGAAAATTCGTAAGATAACCAAAGTGGGGTGATCCACAAGATCTGTGAAAGAGGGGGTCCATCGTCTCGCGATGTCACAAAGATAATCCGCGATAAAATTTTTGACTAAGTAGCGTTGATGGGTGATGCGTGTGCTTTTATGCGTGCGCGTAACGAGAGTCATGGGTGAAGATGAACTAGATAGGAAAATTAGGCCCTAGAAGATAAATGCCGGTGCAATTTGGATAGATTTCGTAATCAAGTGGCTCAACTCGACAGAGACATGTTCTTGGAGGGTGACCACAGAAGGGAAAAACACCGAGGACTCGTCGCATGACTGTACTCAGGCCAAAGGCCACGTCCAAGGGGGGCTCAAGTAGATGCTTTTGTTGTCTGTTATTAGGGTGCCCCATGTGTTGCGGCACATTAAAAGCGGCGGATTCGTCGTTCTAATTCGATCTATAGATGATGCTGATGATGATTATTGCTTTAGTTCTTTTGGGTCATAGGTTAATTGTTTGCTCTCTTTGACAGACGAGGAGGAGCATCCTCCGCTGCTTCAGCTGTTGTGTAAAGGCTTGAGCTTGGCGTTTCCTGAGAAGAGCTTCGTTTGCGTGAATGATGTTGTGGGATGTGCTGGTCCCCATGCACATGTGCATTGTGATTGTTTTCGGACAGATATGGCCTATGTATTTGGAATTTGATAGTGATTGTTGTTTTCGCCTAGTCTCCCGGTCCCAATACTTTTTTGGTAAGTGAAATATTAAATGTCCGACGAGCCGGCTCGATCGGTTAGGGCGACGCTTCCGCAAAGAGTATTTGGTGCCTGTCCGGCCGGCGTGGGGTTAGAGAACCACATTAAAAATTGAACTCCGAAATGTGTAATTGGGGCGTCTATCAATCTAAGTCCATAAGAATTGAGTTACATAGGGATAAATGACAAATTACATAGTCCTTTGTCACGTAATAAATCCACTGTACATATAATCCTTAGTGCAACTCTTTTCACACAACTTTTTACACACAAAAAAAAAAAAAAACCGGGTTGACGATATAGACAATCACGTGACTAATGCAAACATTATTATGCACTTGACATCGCTGATAACTACATAGATCAATGTCGATATTAGCAATCAGTAGGGACATATTGATGGTACACATTGACATTGGTGACGCATGTTGACGGGAATTAATTATTGGCCAATTGTCGATATATCATGACTAGTGATTAATGGTTACACTGACATTGATGAAACATGTTGATGGAAATTATTGACTAGTTATCGATATATCATGACGAGTGATTAATGGTTATCGACATGGCCGCCGACGAGCAACAGACAGTCGAAAGCATGACGAACGCAGGGACACGGTCACAAGTTCAAATTACGAAGGAACAAAGCAATTGGGATGATGAGGCAATTGACAAGTGTTTATTACAAGTTCCAGACCACAAAAGTGGGTGAAATCACTCCGTTAAAATCATGAAACAACTAGCAGAGGGGCGTTGAGGGGATAGTTATCCCTAAAAGCAAGACGATGGGGTCATGGAGCACAAGATTTTCGAAATGGAGGAACAAAGAGACAACCTCTCGAGGACAAGATTTTTTTTCTTTTTCCCTCTTTTGTTTCTTCCTATTTTGTCACTGGCCACTGCAACGGTCGGCGACCGACCACAACCGCTCACCCAAGGCCGACAAGGCTTCAGCTCAAGCTTGACATTGCCGAAGGTCAGCGAGGCTCATCCCTCGCTTGTGGCCGGTCATTAGCCATCGTCGTGGCTGTAGATCGGCAGTAGAAAAAAGAAAGAAAAAATTATCAACATCATCATCACTTTTAATCCAAATCAGTCGGGATTAGCAGTCGATGAACATGAATAAAATACATAAATAAACTAAATAAAAGCAAAGACCGATTGGGAGGATACAAATATAAATTCATATATGAAAAAAGGATTAAAAGGATACTTTGGAACATAGGAAATCTGCCCTTCCATAATGCAAATGGTTTTCCTCCACTCCGTTCTAAAACAGACCATACATCAATCTATTTCCTACTTCATTAATCTTTCATCCACTTCGTCCTATGAAAATGAAAATTATAAAAGAAAAAAATTTCAAATTTTATTAAAACAAAAAGTTATTGAAAAAATTCAGAATTTGGTAAATAATGTGATAAGTGCATTGGAAGTCCTAAAGTTTGTCATGAAAATGCATTGAATCCTAAAACTTTCAAAAAATACAATTCAGTCCTAAAACTTGTCAGAAAGTGCAATTAAGCCCTAAAACTTGTCAAAATGGTGAAATTAAGTCCTTCCGTTGATTATAATTTTTGAAAATTTTAGAACTTGATTAGACCTTCATGATAAGTTTTAGAACTTAATTGTATCGTTTATAAATTTTAGGACTCTAATTACATTTTGGTGATAAGTTTTAGTACTTGATTGCACTTCTTGAAAATTTTAGGACTCAATTGTACTTTTATGACAAGTTTTAGGACTTCCAGTGTACTTATCCCTAAAATAATTTTAAAAAAAGGAAGGTGAAGGAGTGCAAGGGAAAAAGAGGAAATCATTTTCTTAACTTTTGAAGATATTTTTTCCGTAAGTGAAAATTGTTTTCTTGAGTAGCTTATTTTCTATGAATCAAACAACGAAAAATCCGAAAAATATTTTTTCTGAAAGTTATTTTTCTTGAAACAAATAGAGCTTTAAGGTTTCGTCTATTTCTTAACAAAGCGAGTAAGAGAGACTCCAAATGCTTGGATTGAGATATGAGTGTGTGCAATTGATTTCTAGAAATCTTTTTTCTCTTGCAGTATGTGTATTTTATCTCTTCGTCGCCTCTAAAATGTTGATGCTTTTCCTTTGCATTTTCATGTGTTTGTTTTGTAAAAAATGAATAATTTTAAAAATATTTTTCTAAAATGATCACTTGTATCGTTGACAATAAAAAAAAATGTACTTCCATCATTCACAAAAATGTTTAGATGAAGATTTTTATTGAGTAATTATTTCAAATGCTATAAGCTATTAATTTTTAGAAAATATTTTTCACGAAACAAATAGAAGGTAATAATCTGCAAGCAAGAAAGGAAGAAGAGAGACTAAATTTCCGTGGGCTTCTTCTTCTTTTCTTATTGTGGGCTTCTTTCTTTCAAGTTCAATTCATTTCTCATCCCGATGGGCTAGAGCCTATTTGGTAACTATTCTGATTTTCTGATTCTATTTTTAAAATAAAATAAAAAAGACGAGAATTTTATTTGATAACGTAAATAATTATGATTTTGATTCTGTTTCAGGAACAGTTTTGGCACAAAAACAAGATAAAAAAGGTTAGTTATGAAAAAAAATCACTTTTGAGAATCACAAAACAAAATGAACTACCACATCTCTCTGTTTTCTCTTTCAATTCTCTTGTCACTTTTCCTCAACCTAATGTAGAATAAGATCTCATTTTCAAAGAAAAATAAATAAGATAACAAAAAAATGATAAAAACATTAAAAAAATGGAAAATTCTAAAAAATCAGAAAGATTTCAGAAAATCCCTAAAAATAGCTCATTTTCGTAAATTTGGACCTAGATTTCCTATATTTCATAGTTTTTGTTCTTTTTTAGGAAATTTATAAACACCTTCAAATTAGGCTAGAACCATATTCTCTAAGCCTTTAGAGCTTCATTTGGATTTTATGATACGATTTATCATTTCATGATCCTTGATTATGCACTTGATTTTATTGGCTGTGGTTTGCCTAGATTTATGTATTTTAAACTTAGTCTAGTTTTAGAAAGTTTTGGAAAATACAAAAATAATTAGTGTGAACACTAAGCAAGCTCTTGTTTCTAAGTTTTGAATGAATTAGGATTGAGATTTGATTTCCTAGAACCAAAATGCACATCATTGTAAGATAGTACAATGCATTTTCCTTGCAGAAATGAGGGTACCGCTCATGTCGGTTGTCCACTCAAAAAGTTGGATGAAACCCTACAATAAATGGAAAAAATGATTTGTGATGATTCTTGATATTTATTTTTATATTTCGATATGCAATATGTTATATAAAAAGAATCAATATGAATTAATCTTTGATTAATTCGAAAAGTATGATGAAATTTCACAAAATAACTACGTAATTAATTGACTTACAAAAATTAGGAAGAGAAATTATTTTCGGGAATATAAATTATATGCAGTTACCAAACGCATTTCTATTTCAAGAATAGAAATTTTATGTAGTTACTAAACGCATTTTGATTCTCTAAAACTCATATAGGAATAGAATCAGAAAAAGTTATTTTAATCATAATCACTTTTTAGAATCAAAATGTTTGTCATGTAGGCCCTTAGTTTCTTTGGGCTCAATTTGGCTTTTTTAATTTTATTTTAATCCAGATGGGCCATTTCTCTCAAATTTATGGGCTACGCTTGTGCACCAATCATAAAATGAGCTCCGATCTCTCTTGCCTAGCAAACAAAGATTTACCTCCGTGAAAAGAATGATTCATTCATATCAATGAAAGAGTCCAACTCATTGCCAGAATCCATGAATTCATGCATCAATGGCTCCCACAAAAGCCAATGCCTCTTTCGAACTGTCTAATACATATTTCGATCATTTTTAGATGTCAACAGATACATATCTCGATTAAATAAATCTTATGTTGCATTTAGTTCGACGAAATAGAATAGAAAATAAATCTAATGTCTATGTTTGGTTAATTCTAGGGGCAAAATGGGAATTCTTGTCTTTGGTTTTACGAAGACATCAAACATGTCATGGGATTCTAATTGAATACGGATTTGATCAATTATATTTTTGTCATATATGAATGTGTACAATCTTAAAATAATATTTACACTCGAGTAGTATCCCAATGTCATTTCTTAGAACTATTTTAGATGTATTAATTATTTAATTAGTCATTTTATTCAACTCTAATTTATTAACTAAAATCTAAATAGCAAATATTCCTTACAGTAAGTTCTTCGATGTAAATAACAACTAATGATTATTAGTGTATTTTACCATAGAACGTATTTGTTATAATTTATTGACTACAGTTTGTACTTATTAATAGTATCCACTACGCGATTGTATGATATCTAATTCTTAACTTATAATTGATATTAATCATATAGTTTTTTTTGGGGGGGGGGGGGGAGGGATATTAATTATATAGTTAGTAAGTCATAATTTTGAAAAATACTCGTTGAATTGGAATACGTATTTAATTAAGTTATATTAATCATACTATATATCATTGGTTATGGCATTCTAACTATATGGAATGGAATGTCTGGCCCATTCCATTCCATTTGCGAGAACCAGACATTTGAATGCCCTCTTCCCCAACTTTTGTAGTAATGGGCTTGCCAAGGCCACTTCTTCTCTTCTTCCCATAAACATGTTGGCCCAATCAACTACCTCCTGATAATTTATCACAAGCTGGGGCCATACGAAGAGAAGTAGGAAAAGGAAAAATTATTAAACCAAAGTCAAATGTCAATGCTAAAAGCCAAAAAAAAAAAAAAAGAAGCAGCCAAAACATGAAAGGGAAGCATGTTATGTGTCTGTCGCACGGCGGATCAATCACGTGCTCCACGTGACGTGTACCTCATTTTGTTCGGTGCTTGAATTTCGAGATCGCTAAATTTTGACCGATCGATCGCGCCACGCGATGTCGTGGCTACATACAATACGAAGCACGAGGGGCGATTGAGATGTGACGAGATTAATGTCGCATCACGTTTCAAGGACCTACCCCACCTGTCTTCAAGGCGTTCGGATTAGAGTATCACAACCGGGAACAACACGGGTTCAATTTATCAAAGCAAACCTCATTCGCGATTGATTTTCGCACACAGAAATCTACAGATCTCGAGCTCCACTCGTGTACACAAGAGCCGAAACAAACTGAATCGCAAAGTGAGGGAGTCCAAAAGGAAGCATTACATTCATGTCGTTTTCGCTGAGTGTCGACGACACAAGCAAATCGGAACCATAATATGTCGTGCTTGCCACGGAATCTCCTGTTGGATTCGGTCTAGACTGGGTCGTGAATCGGGTCTTCATGTCGAATCGGGTCTTCACGACGAATGGCATGATCGTGGCTCGTCGTCGTCCTCCTGCTCTGCTAAGTCGTCATTGCGAGGTCCCTCGCAAGCTGCTCGTGAAAATTCTCCTAGTTCCTCTTGAGCATCGAGCGACTACCGTCAAGCATGTCGCGAGATTGATGAGTCTTGAATGTGATGAACTGATTGGGATTCGAGTTAGGGCCTTTTGGAGTTAGGGCACACAACTAATTTGGGCCGTTTTCTTTTTGCCTCATTGAAAAGAAATTAAAAAACAAAAACAAAATTACTAGTATCCATGTAAGTATTTTTTTAGGGTAAATTAGCCGAATGGACTCAATTGGTATATTGTCAAAAGGTTTAAGACTCAATTGGAAAAATTGAAAGTTTAAAATTGAATTGGCAAAAGTACAATAGATTTAAAATATTTTGAACGATTTTCCCTCCCGAAAAACCCAACATACAATTGTTTTGCATTAGTTGGGCCACCTCTTATGGTACAATGGGCTGGCCCAACTAATAAATGTGGGGGCCAAGCCACTACATCCTCATAATGTCTCGAGTTGGGGCCAATACCTAGAGAATTAGGTAAGTAAAAATGATCAAATCAAAGGCCAATGTCAATGCTAAAAGCAAAAAAATAAAAATAAAAATAAAATTAGAAGTCAAATATGAAAGGGAGAATTTCATATGCCGGTCCCAAACGGCCGATCAATCACAACATTCGCGCGGCATCTACCTCATTCTGTCCGACGCCTGAATTTTGAAATCGCTAAATTTTGACCGACCGATCGCACCACGCATCGTCGTGGCCACACGAAATACTTTGGTCCCAATCTCTGGAGCAACGAGGGGATGAGGCGTGATGAGATTGTGAGGTTGGCTTTCAGTGCTTGGCATTTGGCAAAATAGCGTGGGTTGGCCTAACTTGGGTGGTGCAGATATTTCCTTTTCACATGGTGTGGGAATAGTACGGAATGCGATTGGATATTACTTTTTTCTCCCTGCATTGCAGATCCTGTCCATATTCCTTTCACATTGACAAGCATCTTCCTCCCCATTTTCCATGAAATCTCGCTTTTTTAATTTTAGGGTTTTTATTTACCAATATTTCCAAGACGCCCATCAATCGACTCCCACCCAAAAAAAAAAAAATCCCAAGTTTTTACTTGGGCAAATATATCCTGTGTTAAACTTAACCCATGTCGTAGAAATCAAAGTATTTCTTTAATGAATATAATTTTTTTTGCCGAAATAATATTTCATTCACTTCCTCAATCGAAATACAAAGAGAAACGTCTCGGTTCAAGAAGCATAACTTCAAATCAAGACAAATCCCAGGTAATTTCAAAACATAACAAGCTCAAGATAACAGGAGAAATTTATTAGAACAAGATTATAGGTCACACATTCAAAGAACACACCCATGAGTTCTTCGTACCAAAAATCGGCGATCGATCATCGAATCCGTTTTCGGTAGTGAGCGCGCGCACGCACACCGAGAGCTCCATCTGATGCTACGGCTCCGCCTTTCGCCCTCTAGCACCGTCACCGAGCAGAGTAAAAAGTTGAACGAGCATAGATGCAGCACTTGTGAGAGAGAAGCCTTCACGAAGTTCTTCCGGCCTCCCTTGGAAGGCGAATGTGAGGCTAGAATTTCCTTAGTGAATATAATTGACAGGCCGCTTTAGGCACTCGCTAGTGACGCTCCACAAACTGTAGCCTCTGGAAAAAAAAAAAAGAAGGTCGCATCACGTTTCAAGGGCTCGCCCCCACCTATCTTCAAAATGATTTGAGCAGCATTAGTGCCAATGCAATTAGGGTCAAATCTGTAAAAATGCTAAGAACAAACATTTAATGAGAAGGTTCGAAAAGAAGGAGAAGAAGAAGACGAGTCGTTGAAGTGTCAATTAAGGGGAAGATGCACCTTCTTCCAACTGGAACGGGCCGAGTCAAAAAGCGAGTCGCTGGCGAACGAGCCGAGTCCCACGCGCGCGTGACTCACAGTGGCGAAAGGCACCGCTAACTACCCCCAGCGAGTGGGAGAGCCGATTCCTATCACGACTCGGTCGGGTCAACTCAGGTGCCCGGACCTACCCCCCGCGCGCGAGACAGCCTCGGATCGCCGCCACGTGTCGCTGCCTCATCGAGGACGATGCCTGGATGAGGTGGGGGCCCGGCGTGACCAATTCCCATTAGATTTGTTATTATTCATTTTAACACCCCTTTTCCCCTTCCATGCCCAAAAATAAGCGATGAATAATGGCCAATACTAAATAATACCAGCTTTTATTTGATATAGATAGATGCAACAGAAATTAGATAGGAAGGTGAAGTTGATCTTTTAGTGGTTAGCTATCGGTGTCGTGTTTGCGGTTGCATAGATGAGGGTCACTGTTCAGATTTTTTTTTTTTTTTTTGGGTCGGACCATTACAAGTTCAATACGATGAAATTGCTGACATGCGATCAAGGAAGGATAAGCCTCGAGATTGGGATCTTTTCTGGGTCAGAGAGATTTAAAATCCATTTGTCCGAGGCGTATATGTTAGGTGCGAAATGTGCGTGACTATTGCTAAACTGTTTTTAAAAGTTTAATTTATTTGATAAATGCGTGATTAAAGTTAATTACTTTTTTTGATAAGTTTAAAAAAGGTGAGAAAGAGGCGATCGGTGCCGGCGATCGAAGGAGTTCGACGCCTGTGTTCGAATGCTTGTTTTTAACCAATAACTACCGCTCATTTCGGGAGAGCTTAATCCACGTCACACCACCTGATGCAGCTGGATAAAATGCGTGGGTGCGCGAGCCAACCCGTTAGGGGTGAATTGATTCTTGTTCTGCATTAAAAGTGGTGGTAGGAAGAATAAAAGCGCGGGAACAAAAAAAAAAAAAAAAAAAAAAAGGGAAGAAAAATAAGGAGGGGGGGGAGAAAGGGGGAGAGGGGAGGGGAGAGAAGGTAAAGGGGGAGCGAGGGCTCGGCGCGCTGTGAGGATATGTAATAGACGGGGACGGGGACCTCTATGCAGGGGATCCGGGGGGGG
>JAGVVM010005289.1:0-36251 GCA_019149425.1 Psidium friedrichsthalianum
AAGCGGACTGGAGGCGGCAACAATTTTTATATATTTTTAAATTTTATTTTTCTTTTTGATTTCTTTCATTCACTTATAAAAATAGAAAATTTTAAAAATAATAATAAAGTTCAGCCATTGAGGCTCTGGGCTCATTTGTAAGTTATGAGAGTCATGGATCAAAAATGGATTTCATGTGTTATCCATTTTTGACCTATTTAATTTCACTTTAACTTTTTGGACTCATTTTTAGCGAGTCTTCTAAAAGTTAATAATACACATAAAATCTATTTTATATAAAATATGGGTCAGATATGGGTCTATGACCCATATTGACAGCTCTATAAATAACCAAATGAAAGCCAAAAGAGCACACATCTATAAGTCCGTACATGAGCATCTTAATTGAAAATTATGGTTGTTTGTGCAGTATTATCGCTTTAGGTCTTTCGCGATTTTTGAGATTGTGCCTGAGACTGGGTTGGCCGATTGGCAATGACCGCTTATCCAAGGAAGACTACAGGAGGAATTTGAGGAAAAAAAAAAGGAAAAAAAAATAATAATTTAATAAAAATTATTAAAATATTATTTTAAAAAGTCAACGTCAGCCGAACGTATCACGTAGACTGCCCGGCGTTCACGTTAGTAGTATCTTATCAAAATTAGCTGAAATGATTGAATTGGCTCTATGTCAAAGGTTTTTAACTAAATTAGCTCTAGATCAAAAGGTTATGGATTAAATTGGCAAAAATGAAATTGGTTTAAAACTTTTTTTGACACTTTTGTTAATTACTAACATAATTTTAGAAATTGAAATAGCAAGTATATCAACCCCGATACCACTCTAAATGATGTTACACGTTTACCATTATAGAGATCAGAAGTTATATAACATACTCAAATGTAACTATCGCATTTATAACAACCATAAATGTAAAAAGGGCAATAAAAATATCGCAATACTTTTTGTTTATATCGATAACTAATTGAAAAATGAAAAAATAAAATAAAATCGGGACAGTGTCAGCTGAGCTGAGGACTAGATTGGATAAATTCAGGAATTACGGATTAAATTGAATAAATTAAAAGTTTTAAGTACAACAAGATAAATTGAAGCAGTGTTTAGGGACAAGTGTCGCGTTAGAATAGAGAGTTGTGCTCCGCGAGTGCAAGAGCGAGTGTAGCCAGCGTGCAAATGGAGAGAAAAGCGTGGGAATCACGTGCAGTTGCCTCCCTCCCTGCGTGTCCAAAAACCCAAAAGCCCCCAGCTCCGTCGCTCCTCTCACTCTCTCTCTCTCTGCAGTCTCAGTCACTACGGCTACGAAGGCGATCGTCTCCCTCCTATTCAAACCCCAACGAAGCCATCCCGAAGCTGCAAAGAACCCTAAGCCCTAGCGATGTCGTTTACTGCTTCTAGGGTTTTCAGGGGTTGCAGGGCACTGCTGGCCCCCGCGAAGTCCGCTTCCTCCGCGGCTGCTGCTACTGCTCCTGCCAAGGCTTCCAAGGCCCCGGCGAAGCCGAAGCCGAAGAAGGAGAACGAATCGGCCTCACCGAAGGCGCCGAGCCGGCCGTCGGGGATACAGAAGGTGACTCCCATCTCGCCGGCGCTCGCTCGGTTCCTCAACGCCAGCGAAGCCTCTCGGGTCCAGGCCGTCCAGCAGATCTGGGCCTACATCAAGAAAGAAGGCCTCCAGGTATGAGCTCAAATGACGCATTCCCGGAGAAATGGAGCGTGCTTGTCCTCCTTTTTTTTTTTTCAAGTGGTTTCATCTTGTTAGGGTTCTTCCTTGATGTGCGGATGGGGAATGTTGGGTTGAATGTATTTCGTACTCTGTTTCGAGAAGTAAGGCGAAAACAATTTGGCACAGTGAAACTGGAGTGGAGATACTTTGATGCAACAAAGAATTGAACCATAAATATGTTCGTTTTACATCACTTCTGACTAATGTACAGACTGAGCATTGAGATTAGGAAAATATACTTGAAGTGTAGGACGCTTTCTTTGGTCGCAGCCGCGAGAATGGACGTGTGATTTGAACATGGGAATAAGAGAATTCAAAGAAACTTGTTGAAGCATTCGTCAGAGACTATGTTAAATTTTTCTCAGAGTGCTTTTCATGTAGCGAACACTGGTTTGGGCTCTATGCGATAGTCTAATGCAAGTCCTTTGCAGTTGTTAGCAGAGGTTTCAGTTTCATAGCTGATTTTAAGTACTTGTAGTGCTTTAATTGCTTTAGTTGTAGCTTGTGGTGTGCTACTGAGTGGTTAATTGGCTCAATAGACTCTAGTGTCTTGGATTAATACCTGTAATGGCAATCCATTGCCGATCTGCTATGAGTTGATTATGCAAGAACATGTCAATGCAAATTTGTACATTAGCATTTAATTTTGCGTGCAAAATGTGCATGAGAAATGTGGCATACAGAAGGCATAGTTTTTATTCTTCTCTGATATTCAGCTGTAAATTGTAGTTTTGTCCTTAGCTCCCGATAGTGATTATAGAATTGTTCTGTTGTTTTTGTGGTTGAAAAGAAAATTTATATGGCTTCCACATGCCGTAATTTATTTTCCCTAATGGGGAATTGACTTGCTAGATAAATGACATGATCACGTCTTTACCTCAGGAAGACACAAATCTAAATTGAGGACATCGTTGAACTAGTTGGTGAGCACTATGATACGGTGGTTATGGGATTATCTTAAGAAGATAGTGGGGTATCAATAGCCACAGATAGAAATTGATACCCAGTCAATATGGTCTGATATGTTACTTTGCGAGCGTTATGGCTTCTATCCAATTACGGGAAGTACTTCCAGGGATGAGCTCTGTGCTTTTAGAGGGTGCTATTGAGAGAAATTAGACATATACAGTGCTGTTTATATATCTATTTCTGTTCTGTCAGCAGCATTTGATCTTGCGCTGGCCAAAGCCCGAAAGCTTGTGGCCTCAGTACTTCAACTTCCTCTGACGATAGATTGGTCCTAGAACTTCAGTGCTAATACTCTATCCATCTTCCTCAATTTGTGGGATATGATTATGTAGGACAATTAGGGGACTATAGGGGAGAGGAGCAAATTGTTCTTGCATTTCTTTTGGGTGAAACAAACTTGAGATGGAAGGGTCTTATTCAGGACAGATGCTGGAGAATTTGGCTTTGTCGTGATCATAATCTTCTACTTTATGTTGCTTATTTTGACTGATGTAGCACTGTACTCTTCCTTTGGGTCTGTCACGCTATTGTTCTTTTAGAAAAGGGTGAATCTATGAAGCTTCCCCTGCAGCTACATTGCCGTATCAATTGCTTCATCTTCTTATTGAAGTGGACTTGGACAAGCATTGAACACACCAGTTTAGATATCCAAAAAACTGTGGTATTTTCATTTTCTTACCTGTTCTTCTAAGAGACATGTTTGGCTTTCATGCAGGATAGCAGTAATAAGCGAGAAATTAATTGTGATGAGAGGCTGAAAACTCTATTTGAGGGGAGAGACAAAGTTGGATTCCTGGAGATTGGTAAGCTGCTGTCCCGTCATTTTGTGAAGACAAGCTAAGGCTGCTTCGGAGTATCGCCTTCACGAATCTCATCTTTGGATTATTACTGTCCATGGTGCAGCAACCCCTTTTGACATTGTCGCTGACTTTTCAGGTGTTGTCTCTGACTGTTGTGGCTACCTCTGATTGTGATCTTTGGATTCGGTTTTTGAACTTTGCTGGACGTTGTAAGTTGTTTTAGGAAATGAATTGTTAGGTACTTTTGTGCAGTCACTTTTTAACCCCTTATATGCCTTTGTCATGGCTAGCTCCTGCAAAAGTTTGAAACCGAATCCGAAAATCTGGAAGAGCAAATCTCCAACTCAGCATTTACTGCGCGCGATGTGCAGTGAACGTTAATCTGGTCATGTTCAATGTGGAATATTCATCGTGAAACAATTGGAAGGTATAGAGTATAGACTTGCCCCGACTCCACAAGTTGCGGTCTTTCTTTACTCACATGAAGAATCCAGACAGGGTACAAAGAGCGGACTTAGAACGCACATTTGTTTAAGGACCGCGGTCTGTCCTTGACCAGATGATGAACACAAATTGTGGATTGCTTAACTAGCTTTAGAATAGAATTGACCGTTTCTAGTGACCTAAATGACATGTTTAAGAATGCCTCAAATGAGTAACAATGTTGAAAACATTTTTATGTAATTCAACGACTATATTGCACATACATTGAAAAAGTTTGAAATTCAGAATAATATTACACATTTGGTTAAAGTTCAGGGATCATATTAAACAAATTAAAAGCGCAGAGATTACATTACAGATTAGGTCAAAATTTAAAGATCTTTTGTATCATTTTTTAAAAAAGAATGTCAAAGCATTTTCAAGTATAAAAATGGTAAAGATGGGCGCCAGGTCAAGATATCTATACATTACAGGCTGACAGCAACACCAAAACTTTACTCGCCTTCAGGAGGCTTATGAAGCCAGGACAGAGTCGATCTGGAAAGCCCTCCACCATTCTATTCTAGCGTGCCCCCCATGTCACGTATTCGCAGAAATGACTTCAACTTGTGCCATTGGTAGAGTGAATGGTATTACGTTTGCTAAGTACTCTGGAAACGGAAAAGAGAACATGAACTAACCCTGGCAGAGAAAAGCAATGCACAATGTCCACCAAATTCACAATGTATGAAGATTGACAATGTGAATTTTGGCATTTACGTTCATCATAGAGACAAAATTCCTGGTTGAGAATATACACAAGAAAGCAGGGAAGGTTCTTGATATCTCTGTTTTCGTTACTATTTAGAACACTAGACAAGTCAACCGACACCGTATCAAATCTAACAGTAGTTGACAACTCATGGGAAATGAAAAACATGGGAACAATGGTGATTGATTTCAAGGTGGGTAGGTTCTAGGCTAAATAAAATAAAGTATGTAGCTGTTTTAAAAGTGAATATTTTTCAGTAAATTCCTAATACTAGCAAGAATAATTGTCATTAGAATTAGGGACCCGGTTTTATCTCAATTGAGGAATACTTCGTTTGTTGTAACACTTTCTAAGGCTCCGTTTGTGTCGAGGAAAATATTTTTCAGGGAAATTCCTCATTTTTCAAGCGTTTGAATCGATTAGGAAAATGAGTCAAGGAAAATGTTTTTGTAGTCAACAGAAAGGATTTTCCTGCCAAACCTTAAATTCAAGAAACTGATTCCTTTTTAATAAATTGAAAATTATTTTTCAAAAAATGACTATCTATCGACGCTTAGACAAAAAAAACTCTACACTTGGGCATGGGAATGTCAACACTCAATTCATGTACTCTTGGCAACGAGACTAGAACTAGAGGTTAGGACCAGGTCCTTAGTGCCCTGACTTGAGTCCATTAAGAGCAAACCCAAGACGACAGTGCTGGTGCCTGGAATGCTATGCTTTGTAACATCAAGGCTAGGCCCGAGACACTAGTGCTCGTTCCTAGTAACGCCAAGGACGGGCCTCAAACCTTGGTGCCTATGCTTGAGTCCTCGACTCCTGTGCATATGCCAGGGTTCCCTGCACTTGCACCTCGATCCATTGATTCTAGGCTCGAGATCTTGGCCCTTGGTAGTTAGGAATCGGGCTTGGCATCCTGATGCCCGTGCCGGGTTCCTTGGCTATCCATGTGTACGTCAATAGTGCCTAATTAGTGTATGTCTAATTAGGAAATTCAAATGAAATTTTTCTTACCAAAGGCAAAAAATACTTTCTAGTTTATTTTCAGATCTCGGCCAAATATAAAAATGCTGCTGAAAATATTTTCCCGTCATTTTCGCTAGACAAATGAAGTCTGAAAAAAAAAATTCCTTTTTTAAAAACAAGAAGGAAGAGGCAAATGGAATGCTGGTAGCTCCTCATCCTCAAATCATCCTTCCCAAGGGTTTTGTGTCCCAAAATAAGTAATCGCGACAGTGGAATATTGAAAGAATCAGAAGTAGCGAAGAAAATAGAATCCTTCGCAGATAAAAGCATGTCTCCTTTTATATTTACCGAATTACACAAAGGGATTCGCAGATAAAAGCGTTCGAGCTGCAACCAATCCTTAAATTGTTAATGCTTCCATAAAAACCGGACTGAGCAATAAAGTACATTGTATTTTCCCCTCTGCCTCAGAGCTGTCTACAGTGTTACCTTGACCAACTCCAAGCCTGATAGCTAAACCAAAAGTAATAACGGAAGCGACAGAAATAAATGAACTTATGATAAATTCCTCACAAAAGAAGAAACGTGATAACACAATCATCCAATGAATTATGACTCAATTATTTTATCACTAAGATTCATCCAGATAAAACGACTAACAACTCCGGACTAAAGTAACGAAATAACTTAGGACCGATCCCGACAGCATAGAATTGGTTGTCCATTGATCAACCGTTCAATCCACTGCTGCAATTGAAAGCCCGAAAGTAAATTCTTTCCAAGGTCCAACAGGTTCCCGAATTCTTTGTCAATGATGGAACCTTAACCAGACTTATTTTTCCCAATTAGTAATGGTTATGTTGGGAGCTTACTTGAATACCTTGTGCAGCTTTCAAACCAATTGGTAACTCAAATGCCGGTACATAAAATAGTCACACTGAGAAGTACAATCATCATATATTTCCTAAACCCTTGATCTAATTTACTTTAATTTCACTAGTTTAAAATAAGCTGATTGGAGTATATGTTGCTAGACAACTAATATCATGATGATGCCTAGGCACTTCCAGGAAATATCAATTTTTTAAAATGAAAACTTATGTTGTACGGTTAAGATATGCGCTAGACCAAGTACAATGAGCTCATTTCCTTATAGTTAAACTTATGGCCGGAAAATGATTTTCTAGCTCGTGTTATTAGAGCATAAATCAAAGGTTTTAACCCTAGGCTCTGTTTGTTTCGTGAAAAATGATTAATTTAAAAATATTTTTTTTATATAATCACTTGTATCACTTATAAAAATGAATGAACGATTAATGTTTTCATTATCCACAGAAATTTTTGATATAAATTGTTATCGATAATGAAAATATTTTATTATCGATAACAATTTATATCAAAAATTCTGTGGATAATGAAAACATTAATCGTTCATTCATTTTTATAAGTGATACAAGTGATTATATAAAAAAAATATTTTTTAAATTAATCATTTTTCACGAAACAAACAGAGCCTAGGGTTAAAACCTTTGATTTATGCTCTAATAACACGAGCTAGAAAATCATTTTCCGGCCATAAGTTTAACTATAAGGAAATGAGCTCATTGTACTTGGTCTAGCGCATATCTTAACCGTACAACATAAGTTTTCATTTTAAAAAATTGATATTTCCTGGAAGTGCCTAGGCATCATCATGATATTAGTTGTCTAGCAACATATACTCCAATCAGCTTATTTTAAACTAGTGAAATTAAAGTAAATTAGATCAAGGGTTTAGGAAATATATGATGATTGTACTTCTCAGTGTGACTATTTTATGTACCGGCAGTTGAGTTACCAATTGGTTTGAAAGCTGCACAAGGTATTCAAGTAAGCTCCCAACATAACCATTACTAATTGGGAAAAATAAGTCTGGTTAAGGTTCCATCATTGACAAAGAATTCGGGAACCTGTTGGACCTTGGAAAGAATTTACTTTCGGGCTTTCAATTGCAGCAGTGGATTGAACGGTTGATCAATGGACAACCAATTCTATGCTGTCGGGATCGGTCCTAAGTTATTTCGTTACTTTAGTCCGGAGTTGTTAGTCGTTTTATCTGGATGAATCTTAGTGATAAAATAATTGAGTCATAATTCATTGGATGATTGTGTTATCACGTTTCTTCTTTTGTGAGGAATTTATCATAAGTTCATTTATTTCTGTCGCTTCCGTTATTACTTTTGGTTTAGCTATCAGGCTTGGAGTTGGTCAAGGTAACACTGTAGACAGCTCTGAGGCAGAGGGGAAAATACAATGTACTTTATTGCTCAGTCCGGTTTTTATGGAAGCATTAACAATTTAAGGATTGGTTGCAGCTCGAACGCTTTTATCTGCGAATCCCTTTGTGTAATTCGGTAAATATAAAAGGAGACATGCTTTTATCTGCGAAGGATTCTATTTTCTTCGCTACTTCTGATTCTTTCAATATTCCACTGTCGCGATTACTTATTTTGGGACACAAAACCCTTGGGAAGGATGATTTGAGGATGAGGAGCTACCAGCATTCAATTTGCCTCTTCCTTCTTGTTTTTAAAAAAGGAATTTTTTTTTTCAGACTTCATTTGTCTAGCGAAAATGACGGGAAAATATTTTCAGCAGCATTTTTATATTTGGCCGAGATCTGAAAATAAACTAGAAAGTATTTTTTGCCTTGGTAAGAAAAATTTCATTTGAATTTCCTAATTAGACATACACTAATTAGGCACTATTGACGTACACATGGATAGCCAAGGAACCCGGCACGGGCATCAGGATGCCAAGCCCGATTCCTAACTACCAAGGGCCAAGATCTCGAGCCTAGAATCAATGGATCGAGGTGCAAGTGCAGGGAACCCTGGCATATGCACAGGAGTCGAGGACTCAAGCATAGGCACCAAGGTTTGAGGCCCGTCCTTGGCGTTACTAGGAACGAGCACTAGTGTCTCGGGCCTAGCCTTGATGTTACAAAGCATAGCATTCCAGGCACCAGCACTGTCGTCTTGGGTTTGCTCTTAATGGACTCAAGTCAGGGCACTAAGGACCTGGTCCTAACCTCTAGTTCTAGTCTCGTTGCCAAGAGTACATGAATTGAGTGTTGACATTCCCATGCCCAAGTGTAGAGTTTTTTTTGTCTAAGCGTCGATAGATAGTCATTTTTTGAAAAATAATTTTCAATTTATTAAAAAGGAATCAGTTTCTTGAATTTAAGGTTTGGCAGGAAAATCCTTTCTGTTGACTACAAAAACATTTTCCTTGACTCATTTTCCTAATCGATTCAAACGCTTGAAAAATGAGGAATTTCCCTGAAAAATATTTTCCTCGACACAAACGGAGCCTTAGAAAGTGTTACAACAAACGAAGTATTCCTCAATTGAGATAAAACCGGGTCCCTAATTCTAATGACAATTATTCTTGCTAGTATTAGGAATTTACTGAAAAATATTCACTTTTAAAACAGCTACATACTTTATTTTATTTAGCCTAGAACCTACCCACCTTGAAATCAATCACCATTGTTCCCATGTTTTTCATTTCCCATGAGTTGTCAACTACTGTTAGATTTGATACGGTGTCGGTTGACTTGTCTAGTGTTCTAAATAGTAACGAAAACAGAGATATCAAGAACCTTCCCTGCTTTCTTGTGTATATTCTCAACCAGGAATTTGTCTCTATGATGAACGTAAATGCCAAAATTCACATTGTCAATCTTCATACATTGTGAATTTGGTGGACATTGTGCATTGCTTTTCTCTGCCAGGGTTAGTTCATGTTCTCTTTTCCGTTTCCAGAGTACTTAGCAAACGTAATACCATTCACTCTACCAATGGCACAAGTTGAAGTCATTTCTGCGAATACGTGACATGGGGGGCACGCTAGAATAGAATGGTGGAGGGCTTTCCAGATCGACTCTGTCCTGGCTTCATAAGCCTCCTGAAGGCGAGTAAAGTTTTGGTGTTGCTGTCAGCCTGTAATGTATAGATATCTTGACCTGGCGCCCATCTTTACCATTTTTATACTTGAAAATGCTTTGACATTCTTTTTTAAAAAATGATACAAAAGATCTTTAAATTTTGACCTAATCTGTAATGTAATCTCTGCGCTTTTAATTTGTTTAATATGATCCCTGAACTTTAACCAAATGTGTAATATTATTCTGAATTTCAAACTTTTTCAATGTATGTGCAATATAGTCGTTGAATTACATAAAAATGTTTTCAACATTGTTACTCATTTGAGGCATTCTTAAACATGTCATTTAGGTCACTAGAAACGGTCAATTCTATTCTAAAGCTAGTTAAGCAATCCACAATTTGTGTTCATCATCTGGTCAAGGACAGACCGCGGTCCTTAAACAAATGTGCGTTCTAAGTCCGCTCTTTGTACCCTGTCTGGATTCTTCATGTGAGTAAAGAAAGACCGCAACTTGTGGAGTCGGGGCAAGTCTATACTCTATACCTTCCAATTGTTTCACGATGAATATTCCACATTGAACATGACCAGATTAACGTTCACTGCACATCGCGCGCAGTAAATGCTGAGTTGGAGATTTGCTCTTCCAGATTTTCGGATTCGGTTTCAAACTTTTGCAGGAGCTAGCCATGACAAAGGCATATAAGGGGTTAAAAAGTGACTGCACAAAAGTACCTAACAATTCATTTCCTAAAACAACTTACAACGTCCAGCAAAGTTCAAAAACCGAATCCAAAGATCACAATCAGAGGTAGCCACAACAGTCAGAGACAACACCTGAAAAGTCAGCGACAATGTCAAAAGGGGTTGCTGCACCATGGACAGTAATAATCCAAAGATGAGATTCGTGAAGGCGATACTCCGAAGCAGCCTTAGCTTGTCTTCACAAAATGACGGGACAGCAGCTTACCAATCTCCAGGAATCCAACTTTGTCTCTCCCCTCAAATAGAGTTTTCAGCCTCTCATCACAATTAATTTCTCGCTTATTACTGCTATCCTGCATGAAAGCCAAACATGTCTCTTAGAAGAACATGTAAGAAAATGAAAATACCACAGTTTTTTGGATATCTAAACTGGTGTGTTCAATGCTTGTCCAAGTCCACTTCAATAAGAAGATGAAGCAATTGATACGGCAATGTAGCTGCAGGGGAAGCTTCATAGATTCACCCTTTTCTAAAAGAACAATAGCGTGACAGACCCAAAGGAAGAGTACAGTGCTACATCAGTCAAAATAAGCAACATAAAGTAGAAGATTATGATCACGACAAAGCCAAATTCTCCAGCATCTGTCCTGAATAAGACCCTTCCATCTCAAGTTTGTTTCACCCAAAAGAAATGCAAGAACAATTTGCTCCTCTCCCCTATAGTCCCCTAATTGTCCTACATAATCATATCCCACAAATTGAGGAAGATGGATAGAGTATTAGCACTGAAGTTCTAGGACCAATCTATCGTCAGAGGAAGTTGAAGTACTGAGGCCACAAGCTTTCGGGCTTTGGCCAGCGCAAGATCAAATGCTGCTGACAGAACAGAAATAGATATATAAACAGCACTGTATATGTCTAATTTCTCTCAATAGCACCCTCTAAAAGCACAGAGCTCATCCCTGGAAGTACTTCCCGTAATTGGATAGAAGCCATAACGCTCGCAAAGTAACATATCAGACCATATTGACTGGGTATCAATTTCTATCTGTGGCTATTGATACCCCACTATCTTCTTAAGATAATCCCATAACCACCGTATCATAGTGCTCACCAACTAGTTCAACGATGTCCTCAATTTAGATTTGTGTCTTCCTGAGGTAAAGACGTGATCATGTCATTTATCTAGCAAGTCAATTCCCCATTAGGGAAAATAAATTACGGCATGTGGAAGCCATATAAATTTTCTTTTCAACCACAAAAACAACAGAACAATTCTATAATCACTATCGGGAGCTAAGGACAAAACTACAATTTACAGCTGAATATCAGAGAAGAATAAAAACTATGCCTTCTGTATGCCACATTTCTCACGCACATTTTGCACGCAAAATTAAATGCTAATGTACAAATTTGCATTGACATGTTCTTGCATAATCAACTCATAGCAGATCGGCAATGGATTGCCATTACAGGTATTAATCCAAGACACTAGAGTCTATTGAGCCAATTAACCACTCAGTAGCACACCACAAGCTACAACTAAAGCAATTAAAGCACTACAAGTACTTAAAATCAGCTATGAAACTGAAACCTCTGCTAACAACTGCAAAGGACTTGCATTAGACTATCGCATAGAGCCCAAACCAGTGTTCGCTACATGAAAAGCACTCTGAGAAAAATTTAACATAGTCTCTGACGAATGCTTCAACAAGTTTCTTTGAATTCTCTTATTCCCATGTTCAAATCACACGTCCATTCTCGCGGCTGCGACCAAAGAAAGCGTCCTACACTTCAAGTATATTTTCCTAATCTCAATGCTCAGTCTGTACATTAGTCAGAAGTGATGTAAAACGAACATATTTATGGTTCAATTCTTTGTTGCATCAAAGTATCTCCACTCCAGTTTCACTGTGCCAAATTGTTTTCGCCTTACTTCTCGAAACAGAGTACGAAATACATTCAACCCAACATTCCCCATCCGCACATCAAGGAAGAACCCTAACAAGATGAAACCACTTGAAAAAAAAAAAAAGGAGGACAAGCACGCTCCATTTCTCCGGGGAATGCGTCATTTGAGCTCATACCTGGAGGCCTTCTTTCTTGATGTAGGCCCAGATCTGCTGGACGGCCTGGACCCGAGAGGCTTCGCTGGCGTTGAGGAACCGAGCGAGCGCCGGCGAGATGGGAGTCACCTTCTGTATCCCCGACGGCCGGCTCGGCGCCTTCGGTGAGGCCGATTCGTTCTCCTTCTTCGGCTTCGGCTTCGCCGGGGCCTTGGAAGCCTTGGCAGGAGCAGTAGCAGCAGCCGCGGAGGAAGCGGACTTCGCGGGGGCCAGCAGTGCCCTGCAACCCCTGAAAACCCTAGAAGCAGTAAACGACATCGCTAGGGCTTAGGGTTCTTTGCAGCTTCGGGATGGCTTCGTTGGGGTTTGAATAGGAGGGAGACGATCGCCTTCGTAGCCGTAGTGACTGAGACTGCAGAGAGAGAGAGAGTGAGAGGAGCGACGGAGCTGGGGGGCTTTTGGGTTTTTGGACACGCAGGGAGGGAGGCAACTGCACGTGATTCCCACGCTTTTCTCTCCATTTGCACGCTGGCTACACTCGCTCTTGCACTCGCGGAGCACAACTCTCTATTCTAACGCGACACTTGTCCCTAAACACTGCTTCAATTTATCTTGTTGTACTTAAAACTTTTAATTTATTCAATTTAATCCGTAATTCCTGAATTTATCCAATCTAGTCCTCAGCTCAGCTGACACTGTCCCGATTTTATTTTATTTTTTCATTTTTCAATTAGTTATCGATATAAACAAAAAGTATTGCGATATTTTTATTGCCCTTTTTACATTTATGGTTGTTATAAATGCGATAGTTACATTTGAGTATGTTATATAACTTCTGATCTCTATAATGGTAAACGTGTAACATCATTTAGAGTGGTATCGGGGTTGATATACTTGCTATTTCAATTTCTAAAATTATGTTAGTAATTAACAAAAGTGTCAAAAAAAGTTTTAAACCAATTTCATTTTTGCCAATTTAATCCATAACCTTTTGATCTAGAGCTAATTTAGTTAAAAACCTTTGACATAGAGCCAATTCAATCATTTCAGCTAATTTTGATAAGATACTACTAACGTGAACGCCGGGCAGTCTACGTGATACGTTCGGCTGACGTTGACTTTTTAAAATAATATTTTAATAATTTTTATTAAATTATTATTTTTTTTTCCTTTTTTTTTCCTCAAATTCCTCCTGTAGTCTTCCTTGGATAAGCGGTCATTGCCAATCGGCCAACCCAGTCTCAGGCACAATCTCAAAAATCGCGAAAGACCTAAAGCGATAATACTGCACAAACAACCATAATTTTCAATTAAGATGCTCATGTACGGACTTATAGATGTGTGCTCTTTTGGCTTTCATTTGGTTATTTATAGAGCTGTCAATATGGGTCATAGACCCATATCTGACCCATATTTTATATAAAATAGATTTTATGTGTATTATTAACTTTTAGAAGACTCGCTAAAAATGAGTCCAAAAAGTTAAAGTGAAATTAAATAGGTCAAAAATGGATAACACATGAAATCCATTTTTGATCCATGACTCTCATAACTTACAAATGAGCCCAGAGCCTCAATGGCTGAACTTTATTATTATTTTTAAAATTTTCTATTTTTATAAGTGAATGAAAGAAATCAAAAAAGAAAAATAAAATTTAAAAATATATAAAAATTGTTGCCGCCTCCAGTCGCTGCGATCCATCGCCGTTGGGTCGCCGCCGTTCACCACTTGCTAGTCACCACCACTGTCACCGGGTCGCTGCAGTCCGTCGATGGGTCATCGCCATCACTTGGTCGCTGCCGTCCGCTGCCGATCACCCTTGCCCATAGGTGGCTTGAGAAAAATGAAAAAAAAAAAAATAAAATAAAATATATATTTTTAAAAAATTTCTAAAAATTCTAAAAAATCATAAATTTTTTTAAAAAAATTAAAAAATAGAAAATTTTAGCTAGATTTTTTTTATTACGTGAAAGTATTTTAGTAATATCATTTTTTATTTTATTTACTAATTGTTAGAATATTAGTGTGATTTGGTAATATGAGTCAAAACGAGTTAGGTTGGGCATGGGTCGGTTACGGGTAGGATCGGGTATGGATAATTGAAAATGGGTCAAAATGGGTTAGACGGGCCAACATGGGTCGAGCCATATTCGATCCAACCCAAATCTGACGTAACCTACCCATTTGACACATCTAGTTATTTGTTAGTTATGAAAAAATGTGTAGTGTGAACATCGTGTGGTGACCTGACCTCACTCAGGAGTCGAGAGCCACGTTGAATGCAATCAATTCAAAGAGCAACTCCACTCTTTCTTGATCTGCTTTCAACAGGCGTTTTCCAAAGAATCTTAAAACTGGATTGATTTTTATCGACGTACAAAAACTACTCTTGGTTTTAGTGGCTACTGGAACTACAAGGTACCATTAGCAGGACCCCCTCCATTTTTCCAGGTTAGCTTTCTCTATGACTTCATTTTAAGTACTCTATTTTCCCTGGTTCTCACTTTGTATTTACAGGTAATATCTGATAATTGAGATACCTAATTACTTATGTAAAGTTTAAACCAAGGGACGAGTTAGCTCAATTAAATAAATGCCACAATACTAGGACAAGAGCTCGCAGACAACCCTATGCAACTGAGCGAAATCCGTCACGGAAGATTAGAAAAAGAGCTTGTATAGGAGGATTATCTGCCGCTCACTTCTGTCTGTAACTTTTCTCTCTCGATATGAACTTGCTGTTTGGCATCCAAAGCTTATAAGTCCAAAAGTAGAAGCCAAAAACCTAGTCTTCACTTGCCCTAGCTTCTTTAAGTCAAAGACACAGATTATAGTTTCAAAGTTTCAACGTCCAAACACAGCATTTTACTAAAAAGTAAGGCTACACGGAAAGTGTAAACTGCAGTTGCAGCCAAAAGCTAAAGTCTAAAGGACCCCCATCGAGCCCTTAGTATTCCTGCTGAAGGAAATGACCATAAAATATGAAAGATTACAAGTCATATGTTATAGTTTACCCTTAGAAGTAAATACAAAAGCTTACAGCTAAATTAGTTGAGAATGACAAAGAAGAAAAGAAAAAGAAACCCATCACATGAAAATCTGGTTTACCATACTGAAACCAAGCCTACTCCACCTGTAACAATGTACATCAGGCTAAAACATTTATCCAGCCAAAAAGCAATTAGGAAATCATAATTATTATGTAATCTTTCTTACATCGACGTGTCTGGATATACACGATATCTACATAGATATTCTGAAATGGCTTCAGTTCATATTCCGTACCCTCTCAATTAAAGTTATTCACATATTCAAACATAATCTTCTTCTATATAAACGAGCATTTTATTAGTGTAATCATTTACCGCATAAGCTATACTTTCTCCCCAGCATTACTTCTACAAAAATTCTCCAAAAACAATGTAAAGCAAAAATCACATGATTATATCTCAGTACATTAAACAAGCCATAATCAAAACAGAGACATGTTTGAATATTAACAATAAAGTCAATATTTTTCCTACCAAGCATGAGTAAGGGCTTAGTTTCTATTTTTCCTTTTCAGGATTGGTCACCTTCTATCATCTCATTTCCCATTGCCAGTTATATCTCATTGACCTTTAAGCGTCACATATCGCAGGCCAAAGAAACTTTCTTACCACTTCAGCTGTTCGGGCATTTTTTATAACATCAAAATCCAATTCTCAGTATGGCTATGAAAATAGTTTGTCCAAAGCAGGCGAAAAGGACTAGGTACTCTGAAGTTCAATATGCATGTTTTCCAGAAACCCACGTTCAAAAAAGATTTGGAAGTTTCACATGTTAGAAAGTCTGTCAAAGGCTGTTACATGGACTTCACGACCCTTATCCAGTACGGACATATGGTTCAACAGTCAGGTCTGTCCACTTTCGGTATCTCAGATGATTTGCATTGTTTAACATGATACTGTACTCCAAGTTACCTACCAGATACGAGGACTATAGAGTATAGAATGAACTGGAGCATCCACTGACCATGAATTTAGACAGTATCCAGTGCTTTGAAGAGAGACATCAAGCTTTTTGGAAGTTTCCCATAGTAAAATGCCATAGAAGTAGTGCAGATTAAGGACCAATACAATTTATTCTACACGGATATGACGAGGTCAGTGCTAGGAACTAATGTTCAAACTCTTTATTCTCCATTGGCCATGATGTCCAAAACTATTAGTATGATTTGTAACCGCATAAATAAGCATGACAGGAAGTTAACTAACGCTAATGCACACTTCCAGAATTGATTTTATCACTTAAAAATCTGCCTTGAGATATCAAAATAATTGAACATTTGTTAAGCAGGCAAAGTGGAACCACCAAACTCAATTTTATTGTCTCTAAACCATAACATTCTGAGGACACCATACCTGAATTACCAAGGGTAATCTATTAGAAAACTGGGGAAGAGTACAAAACAAAAGCATGGTTGGTTCACAAAAGGCTCATTTAAATGAGACACCTGAGAGCTTGTCAGGTATGAATACAACAACAGCCAAGTTCTACGTTAGATTCTACAACTCATATAATAACCAGCCAGGCAGCCACTGTGCTTTGGTCTGACTCCCCTTTTGTAATGAAGTGCTTATAAAGTGAACCAAAGACTCGACGGACGTCGAGCATCTTCAAGGATTCATATAAAAGAATCGTAGCATAATTATCTCTGGGCTCTACAATGTGCAAGTTGGTTAGCAGAAAAAAAAATGTGACTTCCATGATGATCAAGTAAGAACCCTAAAGGAAGTATTTGAAAAGATATGATAGCAATTGACAGACAGGCGGGCATGAAGGAAATTGCCAATTACAGCATCTATAGGCTCCGTTTGTTTCACGAAAATGTAATATTTTTAAAAAAATATTTTTCAGGAAGTAATTTTTTAGAAAGATGAGGATATTTTCAGCTGTTTGGTTGAAACCTAAAACAAATTGGAAAATATTTTCCGCCGCTTGGTATGAAAAATCAATTTCCACCACACAATCCTTTTAATATTTTTTATTTTTAAAAAATAAATTTTAATTATTTTCTTTTATCTTTTATTTTTTGATTTTTTGATTTTCATTTTGTTCTTCTTCCTCCTTTCTTTTTTGGCTAGCGATTGGTTTTCTTCGTCCTTTCTTCTTTGGTTGGCAATTGGCCACAACAATGGCCGGCGACCAGATACCGAGCCTGGCCACCAGCCGAGGTTCCTAGTTTTTGGGTTATTCATGAGAAAGCGTCAGGTTCTTCTTTCTATGATTTGTAGATCAGGTAGTACTTTTGCAAGGTGTTTGTGCTTGTTCTGTTCAACTTCAATGCTGAATTCGTGCTCGATGTTGTCGATCTCTTTTTCATCTTCATCACCCTCCACTCTTGGCCTCGCTCGAACCAAATCTAGCTGTGAGGGTTGAGCTTCCCATCGGAAATCAAACCAGATTTCACCGGCAAGGTGAGGCCTAGCCTTGCCACCTTGCCTCGCCTCGCCTCACCTCACCTTACCTCACCAAATCTAGCCAAGCTCCTCCTCATCTGCTGCCACAACTACGCTTGAGATAATCAACGCCTCGCTGCCACAATCCGCCTCTCCTCTATCCAAAATCTCCTTTTGTACGTAGAAAATCAACAAGCTCTCACCCAAATCATCCACAACCAACCCAAAAGCCATCCGCCGCCAATGCTAGCTCTAAATCGAAGAACAACGAGGCCTCCATCTACCAATAGTGATGTCGAGGCCTCCATTTGCCCCCTCCGCAATGTGGATCCCTTGCTGACGCCACTCATTGACCTCCATCCTTCACCTACATTCAACATGTTCCTCATTTTGTTCCTTGCCCTCACCAGAACCATTCTTTACCAGCAATCAACCTACAAACTCTAAGGCTGCGTATGGTAACATTTCTATTCCGGAACAACTTTTGGAACAGAAATATTTTTTTTATGTTTTTGTTCCTAGCAACGATTTCTGGGAACAGAAACGTGTTTGGTAAATACATAAAGTTTCTATTCTTGAAACAAAAAAGGAACAGAAACACGTTTGGTAACTGTATAAAGTTTTTGTTCTCGAAAAAAAAAAAAAAACACATTTGTTAACTGCAAAAAATTATGGTCCTAATTTTTTCATTTAATTCTATTCATAATTTTTTCAATATGCATGAGATCAACAATAAAAAAAAATGAAAGAGAAGACAAATTAGAATTGAGCAATGAGAACATGAAATATGTCTTCCATAGATAGAAAAAATTACAATTACGAGTCATACATAAATGTTCCCAAGTAGATAAAAAATATATGATTACATTGCAAATACTATTTCATAAACTATAATTGAAAAGTGCATTTGGATACAATTTTGACGTAAATGTTGTTTGATTAAAAAAAAATACCCTTTGTAAATGATTCGATTTCTCAATTTATTTTTATTATTTATAATTTTTTTATCTTTTAATTTCTTTCTTTAATTATTTTTTAATATTTTTAATTATTTATTTTTCTGAAAAAATTATTCTTTATTTTTATTTTTAATTAATTAATTAGATTATTTTTTTAATTTTTTTAATTTTTAATTATTTCAATTTTTCATTTTTATTATTTCAAAAAAATTATTTTTTATTTTTAATCATTTTATTTTAAATTAATTTCTTTGATTTTTTTATTTTTTATTTTGATTTTTAATATTTTTAATATTTTTTATTTTTTATTTTTTATTTTTTATTTTTAATATTTCTATTTTTAATATTTTTATTTTAATTATTTTCTTAATTACTTTCAAGAAAGTGTTCCCAATTATTTCCAAAAAAATGTTCCAAATGTGTTTCTAAAAAGTGTTCCGGGAACACAGAAGTAAGTTTTTTTTGTTTATTGTTTCTGCTTCAAAAGTGTTTCTATTTGTTAAAAGTGTTCCCGGAACACTTTGAAAATATTTTTTTACCATACGCGTTTCTATTCCCAAAGTGTTCCTAGAACACTTTGGGAACAGAAACACTTTTTCTGGAGTATTATCGTACATAGCCTAACAGACAAAGGACAAGATAGAAGAGCAGCAGTGGAGGAGCAGCTCGGAGACGAGTGATGAGATGGAGAAGCGAGGTTGCGTGAGAAAGATGGGTAAGGAGCAGCTCTGTGAAGACAAGGAAAGAGATTTTTCATTGACCGGAAAATATTTTCTTTGACCATATATTTTCTGCCCTTCAGACACTGGAAATTAGTAAAAATACTTTTCGAAAAAATATTTTCTGTTAAACGAACGGAACCATAATTTGATTTTATCATCTAAACGATGCCTTTGAAAAACGTTTCAGGGACATATGATCTGACATCCCAGCTCACAAAAACTCTTTATGTTCATTTTCAACAAAGGCATTGAATCTTTTAGAAAGCGTAGACTTTCCTTTATAGGATTTGAAACTTGCTCAAATTGGATGCCTGTCTCAAAATAGATATGATAAATTTTGTACACATTGCGTCATTTCCATGCTGAGTATAGTATGATGCGTGGAACTTATGAGGAAGGCGTGACTCAGGGTTATCAACTCTTGAAATTGTTCGCACATAATACATCAAACGGGAAAGTCTGGGCATTCGAACTTTGGAAGAAGCATTTGATATATTCATCACGTCCAGTTAACAAGAAAAAATAAATCAGCTAATTCCTGCACAGATATGGCAGATTGAAGAAAAAGCTACACCATAGCATCACCTCAGTAGCAATTTTTACAAAAGGAGAAATCATAGTAGCATGTACCATCAACATTTACATGATCGATGAATTTTATACCTAGAATCGGGTGAAAGCATCGCGGGAAGACACAATTTACGTCTTAAAACCTGGACATGAAAAGCAGGCAGCATAAGCTAATTCTAATCTATTTTAACCAGCACAATTACACACATGGCAAGAAGCCCTATGGAGAAGCTGTAGAGGAAAAGATGTTCATGACATAATTATACAAAATAAGGAAGGAATTTGCGCATGGATTGTTCAGTTCCAGCGTACATGAGACTTGAGTCAGGCAGGCAAGGCAAACATTTTCCCGAGGATCTCGCTCGACTGTAGTTTTCAGAAGAATATACTTTAGGATGAAGGAAACACTTTAAAAGAAGCACAGCCATGTCCAATGTTTCCCTATGCCCGCAATACATTTTGATAATAATTAGCCATGCACAATTCAGACGTAATTATCATGACATGAAATAACTAGTTTCACCAGTCTTTCACGTAAGAAGGAAAGCTATGTTATCTAATGCCACAAAAATTAAAAAAAAAAAAGCAGACACAGGTTTTGAAAAAAGGGATCGCAGTCTAATTTACTTACTGCATGATCATTGATATATCTTGTGCTTCCATATACACTAAAATCTACATGGTGTTGGTATCACAGATACAGTTTTCATGTTTAGGTGCTATCATTTCATCTAACTGATTACCGTGCAAAAATGTGCATTTAGGGATAGGAAGAGAGATACCCCATAAATAAGTGTTTTTTTTTCCCCTTGTGGTATGCTCATTCAGAATAATTGATGTGCAGAAAATGATCCAGTTGACATATGCTTACATCCAAGTACTTGATGAATGACTGGATTGTTCTCCTATTAACTGTCAAATATTATAACTTCTTTTAGTCTAAGAACATTCCCGCTCTTCAGTAAACTAAGGTTCTTACCATGTTTTCGGGTTTACGTACGTAAGTCCTCTTCAACTTAACTTTTCAGATTGAACGAATGTCAGAGAATCAACTCAATTACAGAATTGTCTTTCCAAAACCAATCTTATGAGGATATCGTCCTGTTGAAACTTGAGGGTTTGACCATTGACTAAATAAAGAACCATTCTCAGTTTCACCACAGGTTGCCAGGTCATCTATGTTCATAACTATTAATGCAACAATTTCAAGATGATTCATTACAAACAAAAAGTTGAAATGACTGACTTTTCTTCAGTAGAGCAGTCGATACAAGTCACAAATTACTTGCTTTAACATTGAGAAGACAGACGACCTTAAGCTATGCAATTTTTTGTTTTTGTTTTTGTTTTTGTTTTTTTATGAAATGTGATCTCTTGCAATATAGTAAAAAACTATAGACCTTGTTAGAACGTTCAAAATCGTCATTTAGGTGAGGTGGGAGTAAATTCGCTTGTGGACTCACTAAATTCACTAATAAAACGTTCAGTCTGCTTGTAGGAACACATTTCCTAGAAATTGTTATATTATCTTTAATGGGCTTCAACTACTGGCGCGGAGAGAATCACGCTCACTTGTGCAGTGGACCAACTTTGCTACCTCCTGACTCAAAGCCCAGCTTTGTTTCAGAGTGATGCCGGAGCATCAGAGCTTGGAAACTCCATTAAAGACAATCAACTCCCAAGCCCCCACTCAAGCCTCACTAATTAACCAAGCCCAGTAGTTAATTTTGCAAGCACAAGGAATAGATTTTGGCCCATCCTAGGAGCAAAACGTGACCCCGGAGGGTACGATGAGGAAGAAGCCAAGGAGTTTCTAGATTTTGAAGAGAAAATGCAGTTTGAATTGCAAGATTGGGAGCTGAATTTTAAGTTCCCATGTGTTTTCAATTCCCTCTGTCTTCACTGGCTCCTTGAGTTGAATTTTAAGTATCCATATGTTTTAAATTTCCTTTGTCTTCAATGTTTCCTAGTCACAAGTGTAAATAGGTGGTGCATTCTCCACTGTAAGATTCGGATTTGAGTTTGGTATTATATGAAATTGCCTCACATGTGAGTGACTCCTTCGACTTGGTGCTTTCTTCAATTCTTTGGTGGTGAAAATTATTGGTGTTTATTCTTGGTGGTGAGTTTCATCTGTACCGAAGTTACCTTCCATCAAACACTCTTTGGCATCTTCTTAATGTCACCACAAATCATATGGAGAAGATTCATTTTAAAGGGAAAGTATCCACTGTAGGACAGTGGGAATTGCTCTGTGGTGTCACTTCAGCTTACACACTTCTTGAATTACTTGAATACTTCTAGCTCAATGTCGGACAAAGTTAGCAAGTACGTTTTCTCAATCACTTGAATCTTCAAAGTTCTGCACCAATAGAAAGTAATTGAATATTGGCAAAAAAAGAAAAAGAAAAACCAACTACTGATTCTGTATATTAAAAAAAAAAAAAAAGGAAAGAACTCATTATCTTTACCTGGAAAGGCTTGGATAGAGAACTTTATCAACAGGTTATCTTTGACTTTCAATAGAAAATGGGCATTCAATTTATTCATTTGATGGGACTATACATCAAAAATCATTTTATTATGTGTATTAGATGTCTAGGGACACATTTATTGTTCTAATGACATTTTGCGAACCCCCATCCTCGTCTACTTGAAGAAGTTTAAAAGCACTTCAAGCGCGCCAACCTTCTTCTTTTGCTTTCCGATAGTAGATATCCTACAAAGGAACTCACTCTGCGTTCAATATGGGTGGAATAGGACAATCCCATCAAACGGATGTCCTGCAAAATGTTAGGTTACCCTTTTGTCCCTTGAAGCTTTGCCCATGTCTTATTATGCTCCTGCAAGAGGACTCCAGAATCCGCTGTATTCAGAGAATGAAAACAACATCAATAAATAGGACAAAGGAGCAATATCAACTACAGAAACTATATTTCGAGAAAGCAGCTTCATGTGGAATAAACTTCAGGGCTTTCACACGTCCAACAACAAATCTCTCAATTGTGCTGCCAGTTACCTCATAATGACACTCCAAAATCGCTTGTCAAATTGAAGAGCCACAAGATTCAAACAACATCAAACCTCGCCAAAAAATGGAATGCCGCCTAAGGCTGTTGGCCAATAAAAGTTGGTTTAGCAGCCCTCGCTACTGTTTGAAGTAATTCATGAAAGGTGGTTCAACTTTGACTTGGAACATACTAAAATAGCTTGTACACATTGACCACTAACATGAGTACATGATCATGTAACTACATAGCATAACATCACCCTGAATATAAAAGATTATTCATACAACAACAGTCTCAGCAAAACCATGTTTCAGAATACACGATATGGATGGGCACACCCCATTATGCTATGGACTTTCGAGAGGAAATCCCAATTATCAAAACTAGTTAAGTTATGCTACAACACAATTCTTGTAACAGTTAAAGATATGAAGTGCGCCTATCCAAAATCAGATGCTTTGAGCAAATCCTTCCTTTTTCCCTTCAACAACTAACAAATGCCAGCATTCATCAGCCAGCTCATGACAATGTAAGGCATTCAGTGGTTGACATCAGCTTCTCATTGCAGGTTATCACTAAAAGGAGCATCGATAACCATTTATCCCGCGCTGAAAGTGAGTTGTAGCGGGCACCGGCATCTCCACAGAACAAAGTCTAACCATGTACAGTCGTCCTTCTTAGCTAAGGCCGAGTTTAAAACTTCTCATAACAGAATAAACATATGCTCTATCGTTATTCAATTGAAGGACTTCTACATGCCTTGAAAGAGCATTTTCTTCGACAACGGCAAGGCCACTATTGGTTTATTACATCAAACAGCTGGAGGGCATTTCCAGTTTATACAGCAATTGGCGCCGCACAAAGACATCACGAACCGCGCGCAAGCTAAGGTAACTTGGCAAAAGAAGCTAATGAAAGCGCAACTTCGGAGTGAGAATGTAAATACAGAAAACAAAATCCAAATAGAGAGAGAGAGAAATTACAGAGTGGCGAATAAGCAATACCTCGATCAACCAACAGAAGGCGTTGAAGGGGAGAGAGAGAGAGAGGACGCTTTCGACGGAGCACTCGGGCGGGCAACGGCGGCGACGAGTGGATGATTTGCTGCTTCTGGGTGGTTGGCGGTGGAACTTTTTTGTCAACGGCGAGCACGGAGGCAAAATATGTTCCTACTCCAGGTGAGCGAGTGCGTTTGCCCACGTGAAAAGAAAAGGGAGAATTTCTGAAAATCGCACCTATAAATTATTCGTATTCAGTTTTGGTCCGCATGTTTTATATTTCGTTACAATTGAGTCCCCAAATGTTTTTCCGTTTTCATGTACTTGAAAGTAAAAAAGAAGAAGAAAATCATAGAATGAATAAATGTTTTACAAAGGGACAAACATGTTTTTAAAAAACTTTAATGAAAAATTTGTGATGGCGAGCTTCTCTTATTTAATCTCTGGGTGCATTCTTTCTCTTTTTTTCCCCTTGCCTTATGGTAAATTGAATTTAATAACTTAAAGTGACAATCTTTACTTGTTTAATTTAACAATTAAGTTTTATAAATTAAACTGATGTGTTTTCTTTATGTATTACATCGTGGTTAATGGCAAAAGAAATCCATTGGACAGATCGCCAATTGCACAAATTATGAAAACTCAAGAGTATCTAATCAACATAAATAAGAGGGCCCAATTTGACAATCCACATAATTTTAGAGGACCAAAATTGGAATTCGCAACGTCATCAAATGCCCCCCGATGACTATAAGTAGATATTCGCCCGTTGGGTCTCCTTCCCCGCCTCTGCAACTTCAAACATCATCTCTCTTCCATCTCTCTCGCGCTCCAAGAAACCCAGAAAAACAACGCTCTCCCAAGATTCGCGTTAAAACCCTCTGTCTCTCTCTCTCTCTCTCTGTCTCTCTCTCTCTCAGAAAAGCAATATTCCTGAAAGATATTTGCGAAATCCATCGTGAATGGGTAAGCGCCGGCAAACAGAAATCGCCAAGATCGCCGATCCGGCTGCGCGGCTTGTGACGTACACGAAGAGGCGTAAGGGCCTCTTCAACAAGGCCTCCGAGTTCTCCACTCCCTGTGGCGCTCATGCCGCCGTCATTGTCTTTTCTCCGCTGGCGAGGTCCGTTCTTTCGGCGACCCCTCTGCGGAAGAGGTGTTCTCCGAGTACATTCGCGGCCATGGCGATGTGGTGCCTCCCATGGATCTGACCCAGTGCGAGGACTGGATCGAGAAGGAGTGGGATTCTTGCGCGACGGAGGAGGACTTGGAGTCCCTGATATCCAAGTATGAGACTCTTAGTGAACTTGTACGCATAAAGTTTGGAGATCTGGAGAAGAATTCATCTGTCACGATTGGTGCTGGTGGCGATTCTGGAGCTGAGTTTGGTTGTAATTCTGAAAATTTGAAAGATCAAGAGTCAGATTTGGTTTTTGAGAGTTTTAAAGCTCGTTGCCCGGCTCTCTTTGAGGATTGCCCCGTCGAAGGTGATGGGGACGCTTTCCTGGCTTCGCCGGAGAAGTCGGTGGCCGGCTGTGGAAGTTGGGCACTGGAATCCACCTCCACTTGCTCCCATCTTGAGGAGTCTGAATTTAATCCAGACAGCTTTCTTAATCTGCTCGGGGACTGTGTCGGAGACGGTGATGGGGACCATGACAAATTGTCGACCTTGCTGGAAAACTCGGCCACAGGCGGTAGATGCTCGGGAGAGAATGATTCGATGCTCTGCGACCTTGAGGGGTGTGGATCTAATCCAGACGAATTCCTTAGTCTCTCCGAGGACTGGGTCGGTTACGGGGACAGCGACAGCTTCCTAACTTTACCGGAGAACTCGGCCGTCGGCGTTGGAATCTGGGGAGAGCAGTCGACGCCCTGCAATCCTGAGGGCTACGGATATGGCCCCGATGTCTTTCTCACAGTTGAAAACCTGGATGTTCCTCTGTGATGTAAATGTGAATATACGTGGTTTTTTCTTGATAAACTGCATTCATTGTACAGGAATTAATTCCTCTTTTTGCAGTTCACTGGTTTAATGGCATTGGCTCTCTCTATTTCTTTCCTTTTTCACTTCCTTGATCAATGGAATTTAATCTGATTAGCTTCTTCCGATATGTCGATGTTTATTTGCTGGAATGTAATATTTGTTAGACATTAAAATGCACTCTTGTTTGTCAAATTATGAAAATTTTGACCTTTTAATTTTTTTCGTGATTACGCGTTTGTGCACCTAAGTTTGTGAAGTTGTGGGATTATGTGGCATTGGTTGTGTTGGCTTTGCCTTTTCAATTAAAATGCTGTGTCTTGTGGCTTTCGTTGATTATCTGTAAAAAAAAAAGCTTGTGCTGTGTAGATCGTGTGGCTTTCAAGAGCCGAGAGTCACGTTGAATCTCCAATCATTTGAAAGAGAAACTCCACTCTTTCTTAATCCGCTTTCAACTGTTTTTTCTTACAGACAGAGACTTTGAGTTGCATTGCTTCCAAGCAAAAAAGTGTCCTCACTTTCCTCCATGGACAACAATCCTTCAGAGCTCCTCCCGTCAGTTTTTTTTTTTCTTCCTCCTTAATTACCCGAGATTCGCAGAAATATGGGAGGCATTTCCACGTAGGTTCATCTTGCGCTAATGAAATATGCAGAGTTGATTGACTGGTGTATAGGTTCGAAAATCTGAGTTATAATGAAGGGAGACAAGGAGCTTGTCGGTACTCTTAGCGGCTTCGACGTGTATGTCAACGTGGTCCTCGAGGATGTCATTGAGTTCTCTCTCTCTCAATTTAGTTGTGCCTCGAGATGCTTCTCGTATTACTTTGGGGGTGAAGGATGTTCTTGACATCAATTTATTGTCTAAAAGGGCAAATGACCTCAATTTGAATGTATTAGTGTCGTAAGTTGTCAAAATCACACTTAATTGATGATGCCTTCCTTTTTGTCTTAATGCTGTTGGTCCCTGGTGGCTCCCCTGATCTGGAATGAGTTGGATTCATCCTCTAACCCCAGTGGCAAATTATGTAGTTACTCTCTCTCTCTAGACATGCACTCTTTTGAGGACTAGGGATATGGATCCTCTGTCCTGCACCATACTTCCTTGTGTGTCTCAACATATGTCTGCTGCTGACGCTTACCTCATTCGCAGGCATCAACGGTTGAGAAGTGGTTAGGGGTTACAGCACGAATGGGAGCCCTGTGGTTGTAGAGCATCTTCATCCAGAATATGCCATCTTCTTGGTGGCCTGCTATTTGACTACCCTTTCTGTGTTATAATAGCACGTAGGCGATCTGAATGCAGAAGTGTGTGTTCCCAAATTCCACTTTGGAAAAGATCGAAGAATTCTGCTTACGTACTCGTTGCTCTTGCTTGAAAAGCTGCTACTTCATTATGCAGTATGGTTCTGGCACCCACACATCAGGCCTAAGATATACACTGTACTGCCTACAGCAAGATGAATAAGGGACGTATTTTGCCCCTTGTGATCTCAATTTTCCACCCAAGTAGCTGTATTTGCTGTGCGTTACGTAAAGATCCGTGCCCAGAGCAAACTCACTTGTTTTGACGTCTGCGGCCATCCGCGGTGGAAGCTCGGGAGAGGAGTCGACACCCTGCGTTCTCGAGGGCCATGGATATGATCCCAATCACTTTCTTACACGTGAAGACCGGGATGTTCCTCTGTGATGTAAATGTGAATGTTTGTGGTTTTTCTTGTTAAAATGCATTGCACAGCAATTAATTTCTCTTTTTCCAGTTCACTGATTTAATGGCATTGGCTCTCTCTATTTCTTTCTTTTCCACCTCCTTGATCAATGGAATATGATCATTTTCTCTGATTATCGCGGGTAGAGTTTAAGACACAATCTCAATGAAGCCACAATATGATATAATGTTATGCCAGCAGGACGCATCATGATGAACATCACTGAAGATCAAATGTCAACACAAAAAGTTAGTATGATATGGAAGCTGTTCGACGAGTAATCCGCAGAAGTATGACCACGATTCTCAAGAGATGTTGTCAACACTAGAACCAGATCATGTGCCGGTGTGGCTTCAGAAGCATATGTGATCAACTTAGTCCCTTCAATTATTTTTCCTCTGTAATGGATCTGGTTGTGGATTTTAAGCTCATTATTTGCATATCTAAAAGGAAATTGTTCAATTTTGACTAACTTTGATCAGATTTTGAATCGTGTACTGGGAGGAAAGGAAAGACAGGGAAGACCTGGTCCTTGTCGAGGTAGACTGAAAAATCGCTAGCCCAGAGGAAGAAGTGAATTGAACGGCGATGAATCTGGTGGAGCTGTTGGCCGATCTGGACGAGTCCAAGAGTAAACATGCAGCATTATGCTTAAAGACAAAAGGAGATGCAGGTAAGCCACGTATAGCTCTTCTATGATTCTCGAGTGCCTCTTAATTCATAAGTTCCTAATTGCGATGACAAATCAATTTGATGCTGAAGCTGGATTTGTTTACAGGTACTTATGCCAATGTTATGAATGTGATGACAGTAAGCCGAATAACAATCTCCTCCTCACACCCTTTGGAATCGTCCTTGAAGCTCACTAGTATAATGCTGGATCCAATTTCATTATAGTCACGTAAATAAAACCATGGCTCCAGTGAATCTTTGAGGCGACTCCTCTGTTTATGCTGTATGTACAGTGTAGAGAATATAGAAGTACACTGTTGTGCTCTTTTGTGTAATATCTCAATGGTATATGCAATGCGCAAGGTGAAAGTCCAAATTATTTGGGTACATTACTGTGACGGGACTCTCATAGTTGGCTGAATCCTCTGCATTCACTTGGACTGCCCCCGTCCGAGGTCGTTGAAACGAAAAATATGTAAAAACTCCTGAACTGTCTAAGCCTCAATTTTCAATTTGTATATTGTACTTTTGATGCAATTAGTTTCTATATAAAGGAACGCCAGTGGTGACTTGTGGGTCTCACAGAATAAGGTAGAAAGCTTTTCCAACCCTACTGAAGCAATAACATTGTCGTCTGTATTTGGACTTGGTGCGGCCATTGATATGCACAGTCTACTTATATGATGCTTTCTGATAGGTTTTATGTTCACTTATGGTTCTGTCGGTTGACCACAGTCTCGGTTCGCCTTTTGGCTTCGAGTTTAGAGAGGAAGATGAAGTGGTATGAGAGGTTCAAGGACTGCAATGGAAGAGGACCTTGAGGCTATTGATCCTTAGGCCTATTTCGCCAGGAATCCTCCTGAACGTCCATTAGATATGATCAAGATTGAGATCTTGACACACATAATATTGAATACGCTAAAAGTAAGAGGTTGAATGAATGAACATTGCAGATGCTTCGCTTGATAGCAGTGGTTGAACTGTCGCTTCGTCCTGCCTAAGAAGGCATTGGTGGATAATCACCCTAATCCCGACAAATATGAGAACTAGCACAAACATTTCCTTGATTCCCTTTTAGGGGTCATAAGAGAATTCATTCAATGTCCTTTGGTCGCTCCGACAGGCCTCTAAGTGCTATTGCTCTATTTTTTTTTCTTTTTTTGGCATCCCAGGAATTGATTCTATAGCCATGGACATGAAGGAGAAGAAACGACCATCATTGGGGCTGTTGACCCAGTTGAGGTGGTGAGCAAGCTGAAGAAGGGGGATTCTGATGGTCGGGCTGGCCAAGGAACCCGAGAAGAAGGAGGACAAGCTCAAGGAGGAAGAGTCCAAGAAAGATGAAGGCAAGGAGGAGGATAAGGAGGATGACAAGAATGAAGAAGGATGAGCAGCATATTGCAGAGCTTGTCAAGGCCTAGGAAACCTATAATCCACCCCTCACCAGTCATTACCACGTGGTGAGCATGGGAGAGAACCCAAATGTTTGTGTCATATGTTCAAATGAAATTTGAATCTTCTTAGGTTTGAGAGAGCAAATAGTGGCGATTGAGATGTTGGTAAATCATGGTGTGGTTGATGTTCCTGATGAACAAGCCTCCAAGATGTACCTGAAAGCCAGGGCTTCCTTTTGTGAAGTTCATACCTCATTGGGATCAATTTGTCATCCTGGCTTTTGAAATTTACACCGTTGACGAGAACATGTATAGATAATACAGAGAGAAGTAATAAACCATTGCACATTTTTGGTAGGGAGAGGAAGTAAATGTACAGATTTTTTGTGGGCATATCTTGAATAACCCGTGTGCTTTTATGCCTCCATTTTTGCTATTGACTCTGCCTTAGGAAGTATTTGAGCATCTTGTTGTTGCAAACCTGATATTTACTTTGTTTTCAGTTAGCTTTGAGCATCATGGTCTTGAGACAATGATCAGGGCATCAGCCCATAGGGATCGTTTAAAGATTACTAGTAGTGGACAGACATCTGTGAACACTTCATTGAAATGATCTCTATCATTTGCACTTAGCTGGGTCAGTCAATGTACTAAACACTCAGTGATGTTTTACCTTCCTCAATGCTTGCTGATATTTGCGCGTGCTGTCCTATACGACAGTAGATCAATCCCGGCTCTGTGCTGCAGATAGACTTGAAGGATGACCTTTGCAAAGTCAATGTCTCTTGAATGAAGTCGGATTCCTTTTTCCTACTCATGGTGTGGCTGCATACCTGTCTCGAATCACCATTTGTCTTGACCACCTCAGATGCAGCCGTTTTATTTCACTGCGAACAGGAATAAACGAAAAGGGCAAGTGTGACCGGTGGCTATTAGGCGGGCAAGATACTGCGAGATAAGAGATTAGCTGATCATGGAGTTTAACTGGTGGCTATTAGGCGATGGCCGGGTTTGGCTCGTGGTCGCCACGCGAGGCCGACCCTCGCCATCACTGGCTGAAGTCGAATCTTGGCCGGCGATGGTAGGGTTCGACTCGCGCGAGCCCGCCTAGGACCTAGGTCAACGATGGCAGGGTTTGGCTCGTGCTCGCTTGTCGCGCAAGGCCAAACCCTGGCTAGATTTGAGCAGGCTCGCATGAGATCGCTTGCCGTGTCGGGTGTCGGTCGGTTGCCGAGAAGAGGAAGAAGAAGAGGAGGAACCCGCAGAAACTCAGTGGATGAGCGGCAACGTCGGTTGGTCAAAGAACACAAAACGAGAGGAGGGAGGAGCTGCTCGTGCAAAAATTAAAGAGAAGAGAGTTTGTTTAAGAATAAAAGTGTTCCCAATTATTTCAAAAAAAAATGTTCTAAATGTGTTTTTAAAAAAGTGTTCCGAGAACACAAAGCAGGTTTTTTTTTTTGTTTCTTATTTATACTTCAAAAGTGTTTCTATTTGTCAAAAGTGTTCTTGGAACACTCTCAAAACATTTTTTTTTTACTATAGGCGTTTCTATTTCCAAAGTGTTTCGGGAACACTTTGGAAACAAAAACACTTTTTCTGGAGCGTTATCATACGCATTCTAAAATGCTACAAAGTTGCTACAAAGTGCTCATTGGGTTTTGTTGAAACTCGAGCAGTTCGGGGATAGTCGAGCTCGAATCGCTGTCCTAAACGTAGATCAGATCGAGCATCGAATTTCATTTCCGAGAGGAATACTCCTAGAAGAGCTTATGCAATGCCGTGACAAGCTTTTGCCATGTTAGTTTCTTGTGCCCATGATTTCACTGCTAGTCCAAATTAGGTAGAAACTCGCCCAATCAAATGCTTATATCTTAGCACTTTAACACAGCCTATGCCCGTCTTACTTGTAACACAGGTGATATATATGATTAAATTCGGTTTTATTCTGATCAAATGAGGTCGTGATTTCTTTTTACGTTTATTAATTTAAATTTACTTTTACATTATATTCAGAGATTTTGGTGGTTTCGTCTTACTTGTTCGCTGGACGATGCTTGACATGGCACACCGGTTAACGGGGAAGAGGGAAAATATAGGATTATGCGTTGTTATATTTTGTACATTTGAGCAAATATTTTAATCGGGGCATTATAATTTTATTTAAAGCGTCTTTTTTAAAAAAAAAATTATCCTTTTAATCAATTGTTGCAATCATCACAACCATTTTCCACGAAATACTAAGTACTTGAGAAATTAGTTATAATATAGCTTGTCATATATCTTATTCAATTGTTGCAATGAAAAATTGTGAGGAGACCTTCTCTCGTTTAATCTCTGGATGCATATTTTGCTTTTCCGTTTCCTGTCTACTATGTCAAATTAAAATTATATAATTAAAAGCGGCATGATTTACTTATGTTAATTTGAGAAGTTGTCACATAGTCGTTAATGATAAAAAAGAATTCATTGGATAAATCCATCCAATTAACACAAATTATGAGTACTTAGAATATTAATCAGAATTAAATGAAATGTTGGAGGTAGGGATGTGAGCGGTTCAGGTTCCCTCCGCGGTAGGTTCCACCTGGCGAACCTGGAACCTACCCCGCTATAGTACAGGTTCTAATTTTTGGGAAATTAGAACCTACCCGCAAACCGTGCGAACCTAGAACCTACCCTATCACAGGGTCCAGGGTCAGTTCCGGGTACCCGAGAACCTACTCAGATCAGCTGGAAATGCCTTGCTTTATTCAAGAAAAAAAATAGCTTTTAATTGATACCAGCGTTCAACTTAACAAGAGAACATAAAGATCTATTCAAAGATATCTTTATGGTAAATTGAACAGACAAAATACAAAATACACAATGAAAGTTTAACCCCAGACAATTATAATGAAAAGGAAAACCATAAAGTATCACAAAACAGAAATTCTGACTCAACAGCAGATGACAGCCAAGATGGAATCCTGAATCAGTACTGACCGTATAGCCGAGAAGTTAAAAGACAACAGAAATAGTTCCAGTATAGAAAAGCAAGGCTAGATATAGAGAAAAAATCGTATAGCCTTGGGAAGGATTAGAAATCATGATATATACTAGTGGTCCTGTGAGAGAAGAATGGCCAAATGTGAGTATTGATTTATCAGCACCCAATTGGATAACCCTTCACTCCCATGGAAAGGGCAATGGCGAGAAATGCACGTTCACGGGACACTGCCCGAAACTTCAGCCGTAGCCCTATGCGAACCGGAAAAAAAACTATGTTAAACCCAAAGACCCCCCCCCCTCCCCCAATCATTAGAACGAAATTTCAATTACAAGCCCATCCAGGAAAGAGCTCAGATTACCAAGTTATCCACCCAAGTAGTGTTAACAGGACTCGGGGGGGGGGGGGGGGGGTGGGTTGGGGGTCTCAAAGCAGGGAGAGAATGGGGCCAAAAGCGTATAACATCTCAGGTTAAACTGAAATCATGATGTTCGATATACTGTCTAGCCTATAGTTAGAGGATAGAAACACAACGCAATCAAACGAAGACAACGACTTCAAGGCAAACGAGTCTGGTTTCTCTGAGATTTCGGGAAAACACCTCGGACAACAGAACCAAGCCGACACATCAATGACGAGGAGACCCGAGAGGATAGGCTATGCGTCCCACCACAGAATGGATGGATGGCGAGGAGAAAGCCTATAGTTAGAACGAAACAATGCCGGGAGGTGCCGCTCGGTTGTCGTCAGGTTCCAGGTTCGCCAGAATTGTCCTCCACCATCGAAATCTTCCTTCACACGGGCGAACATCAGTCTGCCTTTTCGATCCTCGGATGACCCGAACACAACCGACCCAGCACTCCTCGCTGGTTGGATGGGGGAAGAAATGAATTATTGCGTCGAGGGGACGGGATTTTTTTTTTTTTTTGAGCGCCGCTGAGTATGGGGATTAAGACAGGAAGGCTGGGAGATTGACGGTATTACGATGATGATGGGAGATTAAGCGAGAAGAGAGGTTTTTTTGTGAGGAGCGGAAAGCCTGCTGACTTGCCTGAGCCGGTCAGAACAGAGAAGGAAATTGGCCCAGAATGGGTGTTAGTGGGTTGAGGGGGGAAAGTTAGGGTTTTCTTTAAAAAAATCGGTTCAGGGTACGGTCGGATTCCGCTGTTCGGTTCTGGCGGGAACCGCCAATGGAATCGGAACGGAACCTGGCCGACGTTCTTTAAAATTATGAGAAATCCGAGAAGAACCACGGAATCCTTAGAGAGCACTGGTGGAACACTTTGGTAACCGACACCGGAACACGCGGTCTCGGTTCCTAGATTTACGGTTCTCGCGTGTCTACACCGGAGGAAACCTATGCCTCACCCCTATGAGAGGGACAATTTGACAATCTACAGATAATAATAGCACCAAAAATTAGCAAAGAATTCACAAAGTTTTCAAATCCCTCGACGCTCAAAGTAGATACTCCCCTTCGGCTACTTCACCTCTTCGCAGCTCAAAGTTCAAACTTCAAAATTCAAGTCCTCTTCTCTCGCTCTCTACTCTCTCTCTAGAAACCTAGAAACAACCAAGGAACCTCTCTCTCAGCAACAACCAAGATTTCCTGCCAAATAAGAGTAAACACCCCCCTCTCTACTAAGTGAAGTGATTTTTTTTTTTTGATTTTTTTTTTGCAAAATTCACTTAAGTGAATGAGATTCTAAGGCTTGGTCGTATTACAAAAATTGCCCAAGATCGACGATCCCCGGTACCGAGCAGCTTGGTGACCTACCTTCGTAAGAGGTGCCAAGGGCCTCTTCAACAAAGCCTCCGAGCTTCCATCTCTGACGGGATAGTTCGGGCCCGCCCGTCATTGTCTTCTGCGGCTTGCCCCGCAATTGCCTTTGTTCCTTTGGCGACCCCTCCGCCAGAAGGGAGGCGATCTCAGACACGTACATTCGTAAGGCAATGGTGATGTGCTTGCACTGACCCATGGAAATCTGCTCCGCTAGTGTGAGAGGACTGGCATCTAAGAAGGAGTGTGATTCTTGTCGCGTGTACGGTAGGAGGGAGACATTGGAGTCCCTAAGAGATAGCCAAGTATGAGACTCTTCGATGGAACTTGCGACTGGACGTGCTAAAGTATTGGAGATCTGGAGAAGAATTGATCTGTCACGATTGGTGCTGGTGCGATTCTGGAGCAAGGGAACTTGCGTAGTAATTCTGAATAATTTCGAGCCATCCAGAAGACTAGATCCACGAACAACCATTAGGCATTTCGTCTGCTGCATCGGCGACGGGTTGTGGCCAGACAGTTTCTCGTACTTTTGCACAGATAACTCAGCCATCCGAGCAGGGAAAGTTCGAGAGAGTGGATTTCGCGTGACCACCCCACGTTGCTGTACCATCTCCCGGGTGTGCTGTGGTCTGATCCCGACACCTCTGTCTCGTTCGTGTTTTCTCAGGGACGTACGCCATGACATTTTCTGACTTTGCTGGGAGAACTCGGCCCATCAGAAGGTGTGGAAGCTCTAGCGATCTCGAGGGCTAATTGCTCGGATTTATAAGTCCATGACCGTCACATATTCTGCGATGTACAATGCGAATGAATGCATTACATGATTTTTCTTGGCTTAAGCTTGCACGTACTAGAGATTGTCAATTTACTCTTTTCCCAGTTCACTTGTTTATCATGATCAGTGACTCTCTCCATTCCTTATCTTTTTGTCTACTGTCCTTGTATTTTCAGTGTGTGCCAAATTTGAGTCATTCTGACTTCCTAAATTATGGGGTAGAGTTTAAAAACTAATCATTGGAACTTTGTGTGTTTGAGTGAGATTGTTATGATCCCGTTATATTGCCCCAATTTGTCGTAAAAGTGGAAATTGTTTTGCTAATTTTCTATTATGGTAGGATTCGACGCATACAATGTCAAGTTAATCATCCCGGAAGTAAAACGTTTAAAGCAACAAACAAGAAAAAGTTGAGAACACCAAATTTTTAATATCCTAATTCACCTTTATAAATTTAGAACGCTATCATCATATTCAGGGGATTTTAATATCTCACACTGTGAATTGACAATCATTGCACACCACCTTCTCGTATATTCCGGATACATATATAAGAGAAAAATAGCCTTATTATATAGCTAACAATTATTCATGAGGCCCGAAGCGATGAAGCTCTAATCTAAAGAAAAATATGAGTGATCAATCACTAAAAATCCCAGCTTCTTCTAGTAGTTAGAGCGGCTAACCCCTCTGAGACTGCTCGTCGAGGCCTATAGCTCTTCCTAGACCCAACCCTTCCTAAGCTACCCACTCAGTGCGCTGGAGGCAGTCTGAGAGTGACCCACTGTACTTATATCTATCGTAAGATAAGGTTATGGGCAAACAAACGAAACACACCTAAGCAGCTCGCGCCACCTTGGTGAATACCTTCCCATACTTTTTTAGATCATAATCATAGAGGAG
>JAGVVM010005290.1:0-39416 GCA_019149425.1 Psidium friedrichsthalianum
TTCCAGCTGTTGAACTGGAAGCACCCAAAGACCCCGTTGGAGGACCCTGCATGATGAAACTGCATAAATACAACGGGTCATAAATGGGTCAGTCAATATAAACTTCACCCTACCTTTGCTGCCATCCCAGAGAAAACTTCAGACGCATCCGGGGCACGACTTCCATTGGAACGAAGAAGGTGCACAACTTTATCACTTGCAAGTACTTTGACAGCATTCTCACTTGTTGAGACAGCCAAGAGTAAACCTTCTTTATTAAATTTTATGCAGGGAGAAACCTAAAAGAGATTTTTGATATTGTCAAAAAAACAATATTCTAACTCCTCCTTCCCAAAAAAATCATGGCGTATTAATCAGGGTGACCTCAGCAAGCATACCGGTAAACCACCCTCTGCATCGATAGTTGTCAAGACATTATCATTGTCCATATCCCAAATTTTAATCAGAAATTCATCACCAGCAGCTAAGAATCGGTTCTTAGCTGTATCAAATTGGACAACCCCAACCGAACACTTTCCTAGGCCACGATAAGTTCGTTTAATGGCCCCCTCACTTTCAATCCACTCGACAAGGTAGGATTCCCCTCCTTGTTAGTCCCACATGAAAAAACCCTGCCAAGTGCATAGACAAAGGAAAGACATATTTAAAGGACCTGACGAGCTTGCGTGTCTGATCCTAGATCAAAGCATACATTACAGGGAAGAAGAACAACAGAAGACAGGCACCTTGTCCCATCAGCAGAGTACAGTAGTTTTGTGCAAGAACGGCCAGGAGCATCAATATCAAGTCGAGGACCCATGTTATCGTACAACCATACCTTGATTCTCCCATTAACCGTTGCTGAAAAGATGAACTAAGGAAGAAAACAAATGATCACGGGTAAGAAGAAAGTAAAAGGTCCTGAAATGCTTGCTAAAGGAAAAAAGTTTTGAAGAACCAATCCTAATACACACTTCTATTTTGAAAGTCTTGTCCCCTGTGCCATTATTTTCTGTGCAAGCAGAAATTAAGTTGATACCTGAACATTGTTCCTGTGATGAGGGCACACTGAGTAAACAGGTGATTCATGACCTTCAAAAGTGTATTGTCTACTGCCGCTAATAGCACTCCACACCTAGACAATGAAAAAGTTTTACGACGGCTAACATCCTTGAAGATATATGACGAAGAAGGATTTAGCCAGACCTTTACTGTCTTGTCTTCACCACAAGTGACAAAGTAAAGTTGCTCTTTTAATTGTGAAAAAGCAAGATCGCTTACGTTACCAACATGAGCATCCATCTGAAAATGCATTTTGTAAGAGGAAGAACAGACACTAAAAGATAAAGTAACACTAAGAAAAATATAAGTCAGAACAAAAGCAAAAGAAATATATATTGTGGAACATATTCAGGCACGTGAATAAAACAAACCTCCAAGTGATTCTGTACATTGCCACCACGATAGGAGTATATTTGAACTATGTGCTTCGAATATGCAACACCTAAAAGAGAAGCCAGCAAGATCCTCAGCAAATAAGGGACAAGTCCATTTTCAATCAAAACGGGAAATAGAAACCTTCAAAGACACTGCCCAAAATACATGTAATCATTTAGTTTTCAAATGCGAAGTATTAAAAACATAAATTTAAACATGAATGAGAATAAATAGTCCTTAATTGACTCAATCTGAAGGAAAATATCAAAAAAATTTCATTGAAGTAAGCTGGAAGCACTCTTAAGCATACCAAAGAAGTCTCCATCAGGACTCCAGATGATTCTGTTCACTGATGCGAAATATTCACCAGCCAAGGATGCCTAATAGACAATTCATAACTGACATAAGCATGATAATTGCTCCTACGGTTTGGAAAATCATATAATCAACTAAGTAAACTGATTTTAGGCATGAAAACCATACTTGCAAATTCACTGAACACGACCCAAGGTCCCAGACCTTAAAATTCTGCAAATAAAGCATTTCCCTGCTCACAACCTCCCAGATTCTGACGTCACCAATGTTTGTTCCGACTTAAGATTGACATGTCAGAGGACTTAATGAGAATTCAATAGTTTTGTATTCAACTCCAGAAGAAATATTTGCAGATACAATGTTCGCACTCAAAGGTTAAACAGAGACAAGAACTTACCCAGAAGTAAAGTCTGTTGTACTGGATGAAAATCAATGCTCCTGACAGCAGATCCCTGATTCAAAATGCAAACAACAGTCTTTGGCAAATCATCAGAAGAATGCAGCAGAGCCGGATGGTTAACCTGCAAGAGAGAAAAAATGGCATGCTTCCCGGGCTTTCAACAGCGTAAAGCAAACTAAGTAAGGTGTATGGTTCTCAGCTACAAACAAAATGAAGCTAAACAGCATGCACAGCCACAGTAACAATTGATCAGACCAGAGATAGGTGGCAATGTTCAGAACCTAAACTCAGGAACCTTAGGGTGAGAGAAACCCCTTGACCTCAAATCTATCCTGGCTTACCCTGAACTACATTTTTAAAATTACAAGTTGATCTTTTATGAGTGTAGCAATTAAAGCTTGACCTCACTCTTCATTGTTAATGTGGCACAAACAACAAGTAAATACAAAAAGGGAAAACAATGAGCATATACATTGTAGGGGGAAATACACATAAGCACTCAACCAGGAAATCTTTGGACCAAAAAAGAAGCCTATCGTCACTTTTCAATTGTCAAGTCTCTCTTTCCTCTGCAACTCTACCACCACAATCTACATTAGTTGGAGGCCAAAGGAAAAGGACAATGGATCTGATGGCACAGAGGTATTAGGCAGCATCCATGGAGTAAGTGTAGTAGACATGTAACCTCACTCCATAGTCCAAAACTTGGGGGTGTTAAACAACCAAAATCAGATAATCTGAACCAAATAAAACAAAAGTTTGGTGTGATCAGGACACAGGTTTTGGTTTGGGGTGAGCTATTTTCTCATTTATTCAAATTAGTCGTTCCGTGTATGTTTATCAATCCAAAAACCAGTAAACTGATTACCTTCATTAATGTCGTAAAAATCACTATGGCCCACCAACTAATCTGTGAGTTGATGGTGATTTTATTATTGGTGTTTGTCCTAATCCCTTTTGAGTCACTTTTTCAATGTTTAAGGAGATACTATCTGTCTTTTCAATTCTCAGTTTGAGATTGGTGGTGCCATAGGTTCATATAAATTCTTTACATTTAATGTGAAGGATTTCCAACCCTACCAAAGTGAATAAATTACCTCATGTGATATCCCAATCGGTCTGGATCTCTTGATAATGCGCTCCTCATCTGTTGCTGGACTGTAAGGAGGCGTTCTAAGGTGTTTTGTCACAGGTGCTGGTCCAATTATGTAACATGCCAAATGGTAAGACTAAGTGGACACGAAAAATCTGCAAAAGCATAAGAAACAAGAACTTGCATGCAACCACATCCTTTACATTCAGAAACGGTATTATGGACAACAATGGGAACCAGAAAGCAGCCACACCACATATAAAGCCCTAGATGCTCCCATAACATGCATATGGAAGTAAACAACTCGGGTCAACTTTTGTTCAATTCACGCAAAACACACTCGAGTGATCATATTCAGTTTGTTTGTGTCACACTTTGCTTTTCCATGTAAGCTGGGAAAAGATGGAAACTCTCTTGATAAGAAACAACTCAAATGTTTCAGAAAAGATATTTAGTTGCCTAAATAGCTATTCAGATTGAACATGACATATTATGATTTGAAAAGGCATGTTGCAGTAATCTTATCAAGAATGTACGGGGTTTAGAATACTTCATTCCTGAGAACTTCAGAATAACGAGAAGGAGAAATGTTTCTCAAAGTGTAATGCCAACCTGCAGGGCAGGGAGCAGGTATTACAACGGGACAGCCAGAGACTGTTGGTTGTGGTGTCATGGACGGATTAGCCAGCCATCCTGCCAGAGATGCCATCGGAGCTGCTGGTGTTGGCGCTAGCTGGAAGAACTGCAAAGGCTGAAAGAAATAGATGTCTTGTTAATAAGAAAAGCTAAAATAAATAACCTGCATTTTGTTCATGCTCCATCCAAAAGACATATAAAAGCTAATCATCTCGTGTCCACCATGACTTACTGTCAAACGTATTTTTGGGTTTCCCATGGAATGAAAAGATATTATATTCCTTTCTGGCGGATCAAGAAAAATATTTTGTACATAATATTACTTTAAAGATCTAAAGCGTTCCATCCTAAATAAAAGATAAATTCCAAATGTCAAAGCAATGGTAAATATAGAAAGCTAAAAGCAAAGACCTTCCAAACACACACTTCTTAATTACAGTAAGAGATTCTACCGCTGAGAATCCACCAATTTTAGGAGTGCAACTCAAGAAAGGATTCATTACAGGAGGTGGAGCAGGAGCTCCATTTGATGTCCCACAAGTATGATCGACAAAGAGGGTCTTTATCTCAGGGTCAGGCTTGGGATTCTTGCACATGTGGTGCTGCCAATTCAGACTGCATCTTGAATGCAACACGGTAAAGCTATGCAGGATGAACAAGATTAAAGAAAAGCTTCAACATGGAAAATCTCTATTACTTAACTGTTGATCGATTTACCTCTGATTTATAAGTGCCCTCAGCCTCGAGTTTTTCAAGCAAGGAAACTGAAGCTTATCACGAAAGAGTGGATTTGCCTCAACCAACCTTTTGATTTCAGGTAGCATTATGGCCCTCGAAGTCGTAGAATCTACGTACTTTGATAACTGTTTAATCTCCCTGAAATTGTCCCAAAGAAAGAAATGAAGAAGGATCAACCCAAAAAGGCAAAAACAAGTACCTAACTGATATACTTCATCTGGTTGTCATCTCTTTACTTGTAAATTCTCGAGCTGTAATGACAGGCAAGTGGAAACTTAAGTCTGCCCCTTGAGGTGTGTGCAACTACTTTATGTTGCCCTAACCTTCTACCTCCCAAAAAGTGAGACCTCCCAAGGCTTTCTGTAAGTGACACATTTCCAACTTCAAGAAACGCATGCTTGTAAAAACCACTTGGTTTGGCACCAAAGTTGCACTTCTCGAGGCAACTAAAGGGTTTTAATGTGCCAATTCATTAACATACTATAGAAGAGAGGCATGAAAAACTGAAGAGGATGGTTGACTTTGAAAGGACACAGTAGATGCATGTAAATCCAGAAGGGAGTTTCCACCATAAGCTTGCATGCAAGTAAAAGCCTCCAAGGTTTCACTAGTCAAAGATGTCCCTATATGGCAGTCTTCTTTCAACGGAGGCCAAACTCTACCAATCTTCCTTAGCTTTGTTTTACCTCACCTTTTGCTGCAAATTGACGTATTTTCACAGTGAAACACGCTTTGCAACTTTAAGAAACATGTCTTCAAGACCAAACCAATAGTTTTGATGAATGTACCCAACTATGAAGCTAGGAATAAGTCCAGTGAGAAGGGCATGCCGATTTCTTTCTTGAGAAGTCTGGTAGACAGAAGCTTGGGAAAGATAAAGCAATTGTGTAAACCTCAAGGGGCAAATTAACACAGTTTAGTTTCCAAGGAGAAAAAAAAAAAATGAAACTGCTGTAAACCTTCAAGGTGCGAATTATAGTCTCCCATGGCAGTTTGTCCTACCTTGCGAGAGCAATCATACAGCTGTATGAAAAAGGACTAAAAAGCGGCGAGATTAGATGTTTCTTTCTTCCTCTGTTTGACCCTCAATTATGTCTTTATGTTGACAATAAAATGGCTCGTCTTTCTAAAATTGTTAAACGTATAGATTTTTTCCTACTCTCCAAAACCATTTTCCAGAAACTGCGCGAGTCACTCATCAAATTGCCAATAGGGATTAGCTGATAATTTTGGCTATTCACATTGATGTCCACATTTGGTCCTACAGCTTACAAATTGCTAACTTTTGCATCGTGGATCATGTATCGTAATTAGCTGCACACAAATCAATAGAATCATGCAACATACCTAAAGTTATTTAAGGTCATAAGCATCGCCATTTCCTTGAAAAGTTCTTCATTGTGAGTGGAAAACACTTTGAGGTCGTTACGAAGGATTTCTGTAGCTTTAGCATTATCGCCTCTGAAAAGACAAAGTCAAGAAGCCATAAACCATAGTCCCAGAAAATTACACCTCTTGCACACGAAGAATCTCTGGTTTACCTGTCCAATGCTTCGAGATATTTCTGCTTCCTAATCTCAAAGTAAATCTTCGTCGAGTATCTATTGTCATTAGGCTCTGTAAACCCGGAAAGATAATTCTCAACGTCATCCAACTCCCCATTGGTCACAATATCCTCAAAATGGTTCATATCAAAGAAGCAGCCAGATTCTTTCTCCAATCTTCACGTGAGAACAATGCGAATCAGAAAATAAAAACCAGAGAGGGAAAAAGAAAACAAGTCACTATTGGCTGTGAGTATGTTTTCAACGGGCTTAATAATCAACCAACCAAAATATGCTAATGCATGACAATTTTACCAAAGCATCTTCACCAATTATCATGATGTCATGTCGTTCAATCGATGAAGGGAACACAGGAGCCCCAAATAACTACCCTAAGTTCTCTAAATGCTTGTTTTCCACCAAACCAACCATCAGCGGCCTTTAAGATTCCCACGGCTTCTTACATCAACCAAACAGAGAGAAACATGACAGTCAACAGACCACGCTCGGAGGCCTAATGCTAATTCATGATCAAAACTGAATTAACTCCAGCACGGGAACTTACTACCAGATGAACAAGGAAACTAAAGAGTTTCAAGTCCCAAGAGAGATACAACGGAGAAACAGGGTCCAAATTACTTGCAGCATCACCCAAATGTGTCGTCACCATGATTACATAAAGAGAAGATCTCCATTTCCCTCGTGTTTAAACAAGCAAACAGAGCCAATTACACAGACAAGCGCAAGACACACAACGATCGCAATACGCCGAGAAATTCCCCGAGAGAATCTCACCTATGAGCAGTCTCCTTGTAGTTTTCTTCATTTAAATGTTGAAGTATCAGAAGCACCAGCTCTTTACTCAGCGCCGACATCCCCGACACTGATCAACTCGATTCACCGCACAAATTCGCTACGTTCACTGCAAAAAGGAAAAAAAAAAAAAACCAACACCGAAATTAGGGCTCAGCTTCCACATTTCGCTGCTCTTTAAGGCACGGACGATCAAAAACCACGAGCATGCACGAAATGGAACAGGAACGCGACGTCAAAAATTGCCCGCACCTCTATAGAACAAACCTTCGACTCCTCGTCGCAGCTTCGACTGAAGATCGACGAAGACGAGCGAAACAGCTCTCGGGATGCGACCGCATGCCTCTTCCGTCGTTTACAACATTTTCTTGCTCTCCCGAGATATAGAGTTCAGCAGATTCTTTCTCGGAGAGAAATGGGCCTTGGCGCCAAGTCCTGTGATGGAGGGGCCGACTGTGATCAGGTACGGATGAGCCTACGAATCTTCGTGGATCTTTGTCCAATACCGTCGATTTATATCAAGTGTTCAGACACGTCGCTCTTTGGTAAACGTCAAATCTTTAGTAGTGCATGTATCCAACGGTTGATGCGGGTTGGAAATAAAAACAACTAGAGCACTGAATAATTCCACTTAAAGGCTGCCTTTTCCGTACTATTTTATTGGGCAATGGAGATATTTTAACCAGTTATGTATGGAACGTTCAATAAAAATATTTTATATGCATCAAAAATCTCAAATTTCGCGGGGTAAATATATTAAAAAAGGGCAAATTTTAGCAAAGGATGTCGCTCCAGTTAATGAGGAACTCGCTTTGAGTAAAAATGAACTTGTTTTTCTTACGCTAGTCACTTTGATCTACTCGTTTGCGTGAACTTTCTAGAAAGGCATTTTAGAGAAGCGATTATGTAAGACAAGGAGGAATGCGCGATACGTGAGTATAGACGATGAGCTGCGGTCGTGTCGGCATGCGCGACAGGTGTTGCACATGAAGGAGCAGCAGGAAAATTGTTTTATTGCTCTTGTCATGCCTCGACGCCACTCACGCGAGGCAGAGAATCCTCGAGTATGATTAATTCACTCGGTAGAGTAAAACTTTCTTTACTGGCATATTTAGCTAATTATTCGTTTGGATGACATTATGTAACGTCTTTTTTTAATTGTGCCAGATAAGAACGAACGCTTGATATGCTCGAATATTGACAATGAGCATCGGTCGTTCCGGCATACGGGACAAATGTTGCACGAGGGATACGAACTCGCGGGACATTAGAAAGTGTGCTTTGGTAGAGGAGGGAGCACGATGAGGTTTATATTCTTTTTTAATTGGTCAAATAATTTATATTAGTTTGAAAAGTAAATTCCCTTCGATGACATGCTTAGCTAATCTCTTGAAGACGCTTGCTAGCGAGACCTTCCATAACCTCTTTTTACACGAGTTAGTTATATGAGACAAGAAGGCATGCGTGATACGGTCGTTCAGAATATGCGACAATGAGTATCGATCGTTTCAAGATATGCGACAAGTGTTGCACACGACGAAACAATAATCATTGATGAAGGAATTACTACATAAGACACGAAGGAATGCAAATTGAAAAGGGAAATGAATACAATTGAAAAGACTTCGTGTTATGTTATCTTGTTACTTTACGTGTGAGTTTTATATTATCCGTCTCTACTACATTAGAAATATGGCTTGAAGTTGAAAACACCGAAAATTCCTAGACGCTTATTTTATCCAAAATATTGTATGTAAATGTCAAATAACACGGTAAAATTAGTAACAACGCATATTTCGTAACAAAATGATATATGGATGGGCCGAGCCGGGACTGAAATGTAAGATCGCCCAACGGAGATTTAAAAAAAATAAAAAATTAGTCCGCTGGAAGCGGGCCTGACGAGTCGCTTGACCGGAATCAGCTCTCCCCATTGCGGCTTGGTGAAATTTTGCAAGTATTTCAGACGAAACCAAATCACGAAAAGCAATAAGATATGGCATCTGAACTTTTTTTTTTCTCTCTTTTAGAAAAATTCATTTCAAGCACGATTGGATCGCGAAGAGGAGCCGAAGCAAAAGCAGGAGTTGAAGTGACCGATGATGGAGAGGAAAGATCATCGTTACTGTGGCCCATCAATATGTCGATATTCCACGTCAGATCATTAATGTATATAAACGACGACGTTTCTTTCGAAATGATTGAACTAATCTTAGACGGCGATTATAAAAATCACGAAGGACGGAGATAGTGGAGCTTCGACCTAAAAAGTGCGAATGGCTATTTGCACTTTTCGTGATGAACAACTTCGTTTCGTGCAACAATTTCTTTTCTTTTTCTCGCTTCGTGATCCTTGCTTGCCCCGTGGGAACTTTTAAGGGACAGTTTCTTTTATTTGTACTATCGAATTACTATCAAATGTGCACGTGCGGGTGTGTTTTCCGACCAACAAAAAAATTCGACATTTGAAATATTAAGTGAAACCATAGAAACATTAAATATTTGTGTGCCATTGGAGATTTGCACCAGTGGTCACTCTTCTCACTCGACAAGGGGGAGGTGGGGGTTGAATCTAACCTTGGATTTGGGGTGGAGACGCGTGAGGAAGGAGTAGGATTGGCTTGTAAACTATAAGGAAGTAAGACTAGATTAAAAAAAAAGGATAATGACAATAAATTATTGAAAAAATACACAATACAAAAAAAAAAAACAGGCCTTGAACTACGGAGGAGTATCAATTCAAAATCTCTCCTAACATTAATAAATGGCATTGAAGATTATTCAAAAACATAATTGAAGAATATATAAACTTGAAAAAAAAAAAGTAGACACAAATGATCTCTGCATTTTGCACTAATGTTTAACGCCGTCCCTAAACTTTTACTTTATTCATTGTGGTCCTCAAATTATTGATGAACATGTTGATTACTACATGCCAGTTTGGATGTTAAAAAATGATGAGTAAACGTGTTCATCCTTTTATTCATCTAATTTAGATGGGGAAAAAAAGGATATGTTAACATGTCTGCCGTTATTTAATAACATGGATTATTATATCTTGATTTGATATGAATATACATGTAATTTTTTTTTTGTCCATGGTTCAAACTTATCGGGTTGGAGCCATGTCATCAGATTTTGTCAATTTTAATTAATGAAAAGACGGCATTGAACATTTTCATAGACCGCGTTTACTAAATGAAAAAGTTTAGGGATCAGGTATTGCGCAATGGACCGAAATTCAAAGGCTATTTATATCATTCTCTAAGAAAAAGGGGAGAAAAACTTATGAAAACACCGACGAAACGGTCAGTCTTAAATGGCGTGTTCCTTCATACCAGTTAATCACGTGTCTAAAGTGCCGGCTGATATGAGGATTTTACCTAACACGTACCTTAGTAAATTTTAGACCAAGGCAATATAGTAGGGAGACGTTAATTTTGTTATTCTTAGAAAAATGCATTTGATTCATCAAAATCGCCGAATCATGTCCGTCCTATATGAATTGCACCTATAGTGGTACAGCCTTCCACCGGGCCTACTTCCACTCTCCCAGTACTAGCAAGCTTAATAAGGCCAGAATCCCACCGTAAATCCTTGACATATATAGCGGCATAAAACGTGCTGTTTCTACTTGAATCTTTAGAAATGCATCTTCAAAGACGAGCATCTCTCACAACCCTGTATTACTCTTTTCTAAATTTCAAAAATCGAACGCTTTACAGGGAACGTTCACTAGCTTTAAATGACTTTGATGTGTTTTCTTTTACACTTCTAAGCTTTAAAGTAGCAATTGGAACAAAGCCCATGGCCCATTGGAAATATTTTCGGAATGCTGGCCCATTTGAAGTGAGCCTCGATCATTTAGGGTGCGTATAGTAACACTTTTAGAAGTGAATTTCTACTCTAAAAGTGTTTCTGGAGCAGAAATTCGTTCGGTAACGTAACTTCTGAAGCAGAAATATGTTTGGTAAAAAATTTCACTTCAGCAAAAAAAAAAAAATTCTGCTTTTGAAGTTAATCTTTCGCCCCAATTTGAGAAGTTATCTCCCCACTAATCGGCTCTCTAAGCCCACTAACCCTTTTGGATCAATTATGTGTTGATAGTAGTTGTGTTTACTTTGCCGCAACTTGAAAGTTAACGAAAGTACGTTCCTTTTGACCCCTCCCCCCCAAAAAAAAAGCCCTTTATCCATTTAAGTATTCATTGGTATGGCCTTCTTTGGCCATTTAAGACTCCATTTATTTTACGAAAAATAAACGACTTAAAAAATATTTTTCAAAGAGTGATTGATTATATCATTTAAAAAAATTAGTCAACGAAAAATATTTTCATCATCGATAATAATCTATGCCTAACTATTTTTGTAGGTGATGAAAAAAATTACATTTATTCATTTTTTTAAGCAACATAATCGATTATTTTTCGAAAAATGTTTTCCAAATCGCTCATTTTCAGTGAAGCAAACGGAGCCTAAATGCTATTATGTAGTGCATGAGATGCATATGCAATTGATTAAACTTGCGTCTTGGACGGGATTGTTTCCTAATCGTTTTGTACAGGTAGCATTGACCTTTAACAACTGGGGCATGATGAAACCACATTCGTCGATTTAGGGAAAAATTACATAATCAATCGTAAATTTATTGTACATACATCAATTTAGCCTTAAATTTTTTGCGCGAAAATTCAATGTGGTCAATTCTTGCCGGAAATTGCCGAAGCGACGGTCCCAGTAGTCATTGGCCGTCCCATGCGACGCACCACCACGTCTGTGACTTCCGGCGAAAGTTAATCAGAATGACTTAATTGAAGAATTTTGCGCAAAGATTTAGGACTCCATCGGTAAAAATCGAAAAATTTTAGGCCTGTATCGACCATCCGTACCGTGGGTCGGCAATTTCTCCACTCATTCGGGTCTAATTTTCGGAGTGAATATTTGTCTTAAAACTTGTGTTTTAGGACATCCAAGCCTGTCGTTCGATTCAAAAAAACTCCAATTAGATAGGGCCTCGAAGCCCAAGCACGAGCAGAAGTCCCGTGAAACTCATTGAATGCTTAAGGAATTCCTCGCATTTATTTCGTTTCCTCTCCATTCTCGTGAACCCATAATTGGCTGCTCCCTTGAATGCCTGCGCCAACCTTTACCCAATCTCATCCTCCATTCCCCTTTATAGCAAAAGCCCCCGCACACACGGTTCAATTAAAGATCGCTCTCTCGCTACTTTCAATTCTTCCTCCTTTGTTCCTTCCCAGAACAAGATGAAAGTCCGTCTCTCCTACCAAATCTGGTCCTCACAGCGGCAGTACTCTCTTGTCTAGTGCCCATTGCCGTGCCTTCATCGTGATACCCTCGGACTCCGGCCTGGTCGACGCCCCGCAGAACGGGCTGAAGGACGGGGCCCGGACCGACGCGCGGGAGCAAGAGGCCGTCTATGACATCATGCGCGCCACGGGGAACGACTGGGCCGCGGACATCGCCGACGTGTGCCGCGGCCGGGTGGCACGGCATAGAGTGCATGCCCGACAAGGGCGACGTTTACCACATCGTCTCGCTCTCGTTCGGGGCGCTGTCGGACGACACCGCGTTCCCGACCTGTGACCCGGCCCGTCTTACATCTCGCCGTCCGTGACCAAGCTCCCTCACATCCGGACCTTGTTCTTTTACCGTTGCTTCAGCTATAATCCGCAGCCATCCCAGCATTCTTGGGCCAACTTGGCTCCACATTGCAAACTTTGGTTCTCAGAGAAAATGGGCACGTGGGTCCAATTCCGAGCGAAATCGGGAACTTAACCCGCTTGAGGGTCCTTGATCTCCACAAGAACAACCTCGATGGTTCGATACCGGGTTCCCTGGGTCGGGCCACCGGTTAAGGTCGCTTGATTTGAGCGGAAATAGACTGGCCGGGTTGATACCGGGCTTTAGCTTCCCGTCCTTGAGCATACTGGATCTGAACCAGAAACCTCTTAACCGGTCCAATCCCATCAACCCTAAGAACATGCCCTTCATTGATCAAAATTGACCTTAGCCACAATCGTATCACCGTTCATCCCCGACTCGATTAACCATCTTCGAGACCTCATTTTGTTGGACTTGAGCTACAATCGCCTTTCGGGTCCATTCCCCGAGTCGCTCGAGGACATGACTCGTCTCGAAGCGCTCATACTGAAAGGAAACCGGATGGAATCCACAACCATACCAAACATACCTTCGCGGGTATGAACGCTCTAACGATTCTAGCACTGTCGGACATGAACCTGCATGGACCGATCCCCGAATCGCTAGGCCGGTTGCCAAGCCTACGCGTGCTCCACCTCGATCGGAACCAACTGAATGGCTCGATACCGGGGAGCTTTCGGAACCTGAAGAGCATTGCGGAGTTGAGGCTGAACGACAACCAATTGGCGGGGCGATCCCACTGGTAGAGAGATGGTCTGGAGGATGAGAAGGAAACTGAGGCTCCACAATAACTCAGGACTCTGCTACGATGCGGGCAGTGGCTTTGAACACGGTTCGGAGTCTTCTTATGATTCAGGCATTGGCCTGTGCGATGCCGCCAGCAAGAAGTGGGTCGGCAAGAACCGTGCAACATATGGTCCGAAGGAAACGACGGGGACGCGACAAGAACAGTTGAGGCGTCATCATCGATCGAAGCCCACCATCGTTCTCTTCTGGTTTTGCCTCAGTTGTTGGTAACTTTGATTGTACTCGGTCCACTTTCGTCCTAGAGGAGCGTTTTCAGCCTGTACAATATATCGCCACGCTATTTTTCGATCCGTTTCACGAAGCTGAAAACTCTTGTCTGTTCCTAAAGGAGAAGCATCGATGAAGTTTCCAATTTTGAATTTTGGTCTCCTAGCTGACAATAAAACCACACCGGACTTTTCTTTTCAATACTCTCTGGAAATTACACGGGAATATGCTACTAGACCGATGATATCACCCACCTACCGTACCATCTGAGTCTAATCTTTGACTCATGGTCTTAGTGTCTTACTAAGCAACTCGTAAACAAGTACCCTTAGAGGGCTAGTTGCACATAAATTAATTCCATGGGAATACCTATTTCCCCGATATACATTATGCACATTAAAAAGACATAAATACATTCATTTTTGGCTAAGTTCATGATAGGTCCCAAAATTTCCTTTTCAATACTCTCTGAAATTACATGAGAAAATGCTACTAGGCCGATGACATTCGCTCACCTGCCGTACCATCTGGGTCGCATCTTCGACTGCGGTCTTATTGAGGCACTCGTAAACAAGTATCCTTAGTGGTTAGTTGCACATAAATTAATTCTATGGGAACACTCATATCCCGATATACATTATGCACATTAAAAAGACATAAATACAATCTTTTTGGCTAAGTTCAAGATAGGTCCAATGTTGGGTCTGCACCAGCTGGTTTGCCTTTGCTTATTGGCGTATCATGCCCCTAATTGGGCCTTCGCTAGTCAACGATTTAAATGAAGCAAAAGTCCAAGTGGATGAAAAAGAGAAAGGAAATGCACAGCTTTTGTCTTGTTTTGAAGTTTGGTAAAGACATCGAGAATAACACAGCAGAATGATTTTAAGGCAGTGTTTTTGCCTTGTAGGAATTAGAAACTTGTAAATTTTTTTTTTTTTTGCGCTCTTCTCTGACATTAATCATTGGTAGGCATACCAGCCAAGAGAATTGGAACCTTATGCAGCAGGTGGGGGCATCGAAATATGCCATCAACTTCCCACTCTTCAAATCCAAGAGAAGTCACTTTGTCAAAAGAGGAAAAAAGAAAAAAGACAAAAAAAAAAAAAGGGACAGTCGTACCTACAAAGATTGAATGAAATAACCGACCCAGTGAAATCTGACAAAGCCAAGGAGTCTTGAAAAATACTCAACGGTTTTCATTTAAAAGAAAATAATAAATTTATTCGTGATATTAGGACGGCAACAATTGGAGAATTTAAGCAAATCCCGGTCGAACACTATAATTTTCATGCGCCGGAGATGGGATCAGACTAAACCCTCGACCCTAAATCCTATTCACATAATTATCAAGCTTCGCGGCATTTCGAAAGTCGGCCTTTGTTGCGAGGATCACACACACACTTGTCATTTTTGTATACTTTGGAAAAGATTTGATTGAATCTCTTCACCCACGTCCCCCTCCCAAAGTCCTTATTATTCCCGAGCACTTGCGTAGAGTGATGAGGAGCATTTATAAACGAGAGAACCAGACAAAGGTGACTTGCATGTCTTATTCTGGGAAAACACACCGGCATTCACCATTTCATCATCGCTTGATTAAGGTAAATAAAAAAATAAATAAATAAAGGAATCCTATATTGAAATTTCTAGGCAATTAATAGCAGAAAACAACAAGATGTGTTCATTGAAATAGCTGAGATTCTTTTTGGGGTAAATTTCTAATCCTTAGGATGCGTTTATTTCGAAAAAAAATGAATAATTAAAAAAATATTCTTTTAAAAAAATGAGCACACGTAAGGCAAAAAATAATTTGTCAATAAAAATATTTTCACTACGAATAGTAATTTATTTCAAAATATTCTCATGGGGGATGAATTTTTTTTATTAATTTATGTAAGTGATATGAGCCTCGAGCGATGATTTTCAGAACGACAGACTAAGGAAGAATGCCGATCGAATATTTATATAAAGATGTAATTGTTAATAAGACGCCTAAAACTAAGATTATTCGTTTATTAATATCTTCAATGCATTGCCCCTCTCCCCGTATAGTGTGATTAGTGCAAGAAAATCAAAATATTTACTTACCACGTGTGATTGATAAGAAATCCGAAATCACTCGCTTTTATGCGATTCTTGTATTTGCAATCATATTCGCAATGTGGACCTACGTTTCAGCTCAGCTCTGCGAAAAAGATGAACTTGTGGCGGACTTCAAAGTGAGGATATGATGGTAACGTATAAAGTAGGGATAAAGATACGGTTTGAGTAATTATAGTATCTCCTCTTCTCCGCCGGGAAAAAAAATAAAGGCGGAAAAGATCTTACTTTAACAAGAACAACGGTCCAGAGTAAAAAGATAAGTCATTAAAATAAAAAGAAAAGAATATGTCGATTCGGTAAATTATTTATTTAATATATATGATCGAATGGGGTAAGTAACTGTATTAATCGAATATTAATTAATACATGTAACCACATTTGTCCCTTCCAACGTCCGTTCGGTGGAATTAATTGAAGCAAAAAGCCCCACGCAATTCGATCGGATTTTTTGTCCGTCGCAATCCTTAGCAAAGCTTTCATTATCTTGCCTTACCAATTTATCTGTGCATTTAACAACTTCTTCTTCTTCTTCTTTTCATTTCCAAGCACGTTCTTCCATTAGCTTTTTTTTTTAATATTTTACGTAGGCTTCATTTATTTGCAAAAAATAAGTGATTTAAATTAGCGCATTCTTAGAGAATCATTTCCCCAACTTGATAAGTCGAGGATTTTTATTACTAATATATGTTACAATCACTAGTGTCATTGAAGTGCTCGCGGTTTTGGGACAATATCATAGGATTTGGACCAAATTGACTGCAGGTGATATTGTTTGGATCATACTAAGTTATTCCTCGGTAAGAACAAATGCTGCACTTACATAATAGACATTGGCCAAAAAGTTCTAGAAAAATGCTGATTTGTTTCCTAAAAAGGAGGGAATGAGTGTCGCCACTCAAGAATCACATGGCCCAGCAAGATACCTGCTCTCTGGTTATTATTATTATTATTATTTATCTTTTTGAAACTTTTTGGTGTCATTTGGTAGACCAACTCTAGCCAAAACCAATCAAATAAGAGAATTTAAAGAAGCAAATAGGGATTTCTTTTTTCTCCTCACGTTGGCAATAAGACAAATTAGCTCCTTCGATGTGTTGTAGCAAGGTGAGCCCGATGGAAGCCTTCATGATTTGGTATGGAGAATGAGACTAGGAATAAGGGTGGTAGTTGATGGAGATTCAAATTGAGATATACTAATGCAGATTGATACCTAAATTAAGAGGAATAACCTAGCACTGAGCTCACACATGATGGAGAGATTATTAGAATACACATGTGAGTCATGTTAGATAAGTCCCACATTGAAAATTGATTTGATATTGAGCAATTTATATATCCTTAAGCGTTTGAGTAAAAGTGGGTTCAACTGAATATATTGACGTGCTGGGATTATCTCATAAAAAAGGATTGTAAGCGATAAGGCATAAAGCGAGAATATTCAACTAACCCTCGAGATTTAACAAATGGATTTTGCTAGTTAAAATGTAAAGCAAGGATATTTCTCGAATCCCAATTAATCGTGTTCGCATGGTGAAATCTCTAATAATTAGCATTTCGACACTTCTTCATATAAGAAAGACGCTAGGCATGTGAAGACCACTCTAAGCTAGGAATTAATGCGATCCCCCATATCCAATAATGAATTTAGCTTTAGACCCACCTAAAAATTGAGAAATCGGAGTTGAATGCAATCATACAAATGTGCAAGTGTATTTCCTCGAATATGAAAGTAAATAGATACATAAGCAAATTAATTATGTGGGTGGGTATCATGCGTCATTCATCCCCAAAACTATTTCAGAAACATATGAACTCGAACAATGCCCTCGATCTAACCTGATAATTTTCATTTATAATTTTTCTGACAAAGCTGTGAAAATGATCGTTGCCCACCCGAAAGCCAAACTCTCATCAAAGACAAGAAGAAAAAAAATCAATAATGAACCGAACATTGAAATTGTTTTTATGTCATTTGAATAATTTGCACAACAGGTACAGATGTGATTAAAAATTAAGGAATGGTCCCCACTTGGGGCCCCAATTGGGCAAATTTGAAAATTGAAAACAGCTAGACCGAAAAAACCAAACTAGAGGGGGAGAGAGAGAGAGAGAGAGAGAGAAGATAGACAGAGGAGACGTGGCTTTCACACTTTCTTCTCCAGCGAACCGGAGGCGCTGGTCCGACATTCGCTCGCCTGTGTCTGCTTTTTCTGAGGAAAGTAAGAAAGGCGAGCAAATGTTGAGTGCAGTGTTCCTTACGAGAGGCTCACGTTTGGCATCTCTTCGTCAGTTACGGTTGCTTCACTTTTCCTTTCTCCTCCGCTGACCCGGCTTCGTCCGAGAGAGAGAAAAACCGCAAAACAGGAAGGACGACCTGTTACGAGCTGCTCGGGCAGAGGTAGAAGCTGAGAGAGGAAGAGGAGAGACAGAGAGAGGGAGAGTAAGAGAAGTGGGTTTTGATTGGTGGGCGGGTGCTGAAATGGCGTTTTGCCCTATCTTCTGCTGTGGAAAGGGACTGGATCGGTGAGTTCGCTCACTCTCTTTGTTATGCTGGTTCTGGAACTTGCTTATCGTATGGTTTCGGTTTGTTTGCTTCATCTGTCTGGTGAATTTTGACGTGGAGGAACCGTGTTCCGTGTTGGTTTTCCTTTGCCCAAGTCAAATGTAATCTAGGGAGGGTTCAGATTCTTGATCCGATTAGGATTTCACTGATTGTTATATGGGTCTGCGATAAAATTTATGTTTTGATGCTCTGTCTAGTGTCTAGCTACTATTAGAAGCTAGAGATGGCAAAATTTTTTCGATTGGAGAGGACCATAGACAGAGACGAATTGAGCTTAACAGCCATTGTTTGACTTGATTGAAACAAAAGGAGCTTGTACAATGATGTCCCGTTCACATGTTGATATCTTGATTTTTGTGGAGAGGCGCCTTTATATTTTTCTTCTGGCTTTTCTTTAGCATTGTAACAATGGTCTGATGTGCGAGTTGCATCACAGAAATCAACGGGGCAAGAAGCAGCCGACATGGAGGATATTCTCATTGAAGGAACTACATTCAGCTACGAATAATTTTAATTACGATAATAAGCTTGGAGAAGGTGGTTTTGGCAGTGTTTACTGGGGACAGCTATGGGATGGATCTCAAGTAATAGCCACTCGCTTCATTCAAATTCATTGTGATTATATTGATTTTGTATTGCTATTTGGTTATACCCATCCATCCTTGGATTCTTTGCAGTGAAAAATTCAAAATTATGAGGCACCAAGTCTCTTGCGCAGTAGAAAATGCATTGTGGAATGCATTGTTCTGGATGAAGGTTTCCCAAAGTAATTAATAGTGAAGTCCTGTACATTTTGACTTTTGTGTAGAATGTGGAACTAGATGAAGTACAGTAACTTTGGAAGAGTCTGAGTTATAATGCGTGATAGTTTTGGCCACTTATGAAGCATGGTGTAATTGAACTCCCCTCTTTGAATTGGGCTGTTGATGGTGATCATATCTAACTAAAATGACTAGGGAGATGGACCGCTATATAGTTCTCTGAGATTCAACTCCAAAGATCTCTACCTAGGATGTGATTTATTGTTTAGACTTCGCTAGTATGACGTCCTGACCAATAGTCGACTCTGCAATCAGAGTTATCCATAAGAGGTTTCCTATTATTATTGTTGTTGTTGAAAAGGTTTCCCATTATGAGGTGTGTAAAAATTGCAAAACCTTTGAGAGGGAGGGTATGAACCCTTTGGTAGCCCTCTTCTCTGATTTCCCTTCTTCTTCAAGTGACATTGACTGCTCGTGCCTATGGTGAAGATTTTTTTCAGTGTGCATGTTCAATCTCCATCAAAAGAGATCCTTTCTTTTGCGTTCAGACATTACAGTGGATCTTAATACTTTGCTTCCGCATTTTACTCCAAATTTTCATATTTTATGGAGTCGCTTCTATTCTTAAAGTGAAATATTTGCAGATTGCAGTGAAAAGGCTGAAGGTCTGGAGCAACAAAGCGGAAATGGAATTTGGTGTTGAGGTTGAGGTACTGGCAAGAGTACGGCATGACAATTTGCTTAGCCTTCGTGGCTATTGTGCAGAAGGGCAAGAGCGTCTAATTGTATATGATTACATGCCAAATTTAAGCTTACTCTCCCACCTGCATGGGCAGCACTCGTCAGAATGCCTTCTTGACTGGAACAGGCGGATGAATATTGCAATAGGCTCTGCTGAGGGAATTGCGTAAGCGTTGAGCAACCTGCCTGCATTTTTGTTTTTATTTATTTATTTAAACCCTTATGATGCGGTTGAATGACCATTTTGGCTCTATAATAAAGCTAAACTGGTGATGTGTATTTCGCTACACTCTTTCTTTTTGTAAGATGGTTCCGCTTTCTACTAGATCAAAGAACTACATGAAGTTTTATAGTTCGAGTCAATGACAATCAAGTCTTGTAGTTTGAGAATAGAGTACTGTTTTAGCTATGGCTCTGTACAGAGGTTTCATTGACTGATATATATATTTTTTTCCTTTTGTTAATCTAGGTATCTTCACCATCACGCAACGCCACATATCATTCATCGGGACATCAAAGCCAGCAATGTTTTGCTGGATTCTGATTTCAAGGCTCGAGTTGCTGATTTTGGTTTTGCGAAGTTCATTCCCGACGGTGCGACGCATGTAACAACAAGAGTTAAGGGTACCCTTGGCTACTTGGCCCCGGAATATGCTATGCTAGGGAAGGCATCGGAGAGCTGTGATGTGTATAGTTTTGGCATTCTATTGCTTGAGCTTGCCAGCGGGAAGAAACCCCTCGAGAAACTGAATGCCACTACAAAGCGGACGATCACTGACTGGGCTTTACCGCTGGCCTGTGAAAGGAAGTTCAGTGACCTGGCAGATCCAAGGATTAATGGAAAGTATGTGGAGGAAGAGCTAAAGCGAGTTGTGTTTGTCTCACTAATATGTGCTCAGAGCCAGCCAGAGAAGAGACCCACCATGCTTGAGGTGTTGGAGCTTCTGAAGGGTCAAGCGAAAGATAAAGTAGCCGCACTAGAAAATCATGAGCTCTTCAATGGGCCAAAGCCTGGAGAGTATAATGATGGGTTGTCGGTCACTGAGGACAGTCCAGACTTCATCTCAGAAGATAAGGATGGGAACAAGGAGGCCAAGGAGGAGATTACGGCAGAAAATACACATCCTAATGCTTGAAGCTATTCGGCCTGAGAATTTGTGCATTGAAAATTGAAATTCTATAGCTTGAGACTTAAACTGATGCAGTGGGACACTGGCTGTGTTATTTATTAGATCTGCCAGGAAAGACGCTGCTCAGTGGATCTGATAGATTGGTTTCTTTGGGTGGTTTGACATTCGGGATTTTCCGTTTTTCTCTGTGATGTCCTTGTTTTTCGGTTCTTTGAATGATATTGCCTGGTTACCATGTAGGTTGGGGTGATTCCAGGTTACTGTAGAAAAACTAGAGGGACAGGTTGCTTTCTTGATTATCAACCTGCGTAAGTTGCATTTGCAATCTCTTCTTCCATCACTGTGAAGACAGCGTTGTTAATGTTCTCGTGTTTGATCTGCAAGTTAGCTTTGTGGCTCATCTGCTTTGAGATAAATCTGTTTTGTGCCACTGATTTGCACTTAAGATTGTTCGACCACAACATGCAGTTAAGATTATATGCTCTGTTTTTTTGTCAGTTCAGGCAAAGCGTGTGGTCCTCTCGCTGTTCAGTTTATAGACACTTCACAGGAGGTTCTCTCCTTCCTCTGTACATGTTACGTAGATCTCACCCATCACCCATATGCAGCCAACTGTCGAGTGAAGGAGTTATGATTCTCGGTGAACGGTGATGGAGTTTACTGAACGAAGAATGATCCGGATGCACAATGAATCAGGCTAGCAGAAGTGCATTTGGAGCGAGAAAGTGTACTTTAGATGAGAAAATCAAGCCAACCAGCCATGGCATAATCGCACATGAGAAAGCAACATGTATGTTTTGTGACTCCGTATTTAGTACAGATAAGATTCTCCCTCTCAAGCAACGAGCCTGCACTAAATCTTATTATAAGGTGAGTTTTTCGGCTGGCGGGACTGTTTCCGTGAAGATGAAAAGGAAAAGGCCCTCGCATGGGAGGTGTAATTTCTGCTCATGTATTTGTACTGTTCTTTCCATTTTGAATGGAGTCTCGACGAGGTTGACTGCCCTGCCCATCGCCACTCTGTCACCACCAACCCAACCTCGTGCTTCTGCTTGTGCTGCAACAATCCACGCCACGGCATAAGTAGAGAAACGGACAGAGAAATTGCCAGAGTAGGGCAAAATCGGAACCCGCGGATCGGCAGAGCTCCGAGGGAGGAAGTTGAAGGTCATGACCAACAGCAGGAAACAGGGGAGGATGGTGAGAGAAGAAGAGAGCGGGCGTTGCTTATCGCCGTACTTTTAGTCCTTAAACTTGTGATGGATCTGGATGCGAGTTGGTAAGCTCTCTTTGCTATTCACAGTAAGGAAGAGATTGCCAGTCAACAAAGAAAAACGATGGGATCCAAAGCATACTCGGTTGTTTGCAATCGAACCAGACAAGTGCTGGTCCTTTGCTAACTAAACCCACTCCACTTGGGTCCTTTTTTTTTAGGGGGGATCTACGAAGGATATTGATCGCTTATCGTGCGGGTTAGGGTGATTGCACATTGCTTAGAAGGACATCTTGATGATCACCAGGCCGAAGTGACATATGCTATCTCTTCTTCCATCACTGGGAAGTTCAGATCCATGGAACATTGTTGTTAAGGTTCTCTTGTGTTTGTTGGGCAGGCTAGCTTTGTGGCTTGCCTGCTTTGAGACAAATCTGGTCTGGGCTACTGACTCGCCATATAGAGCCCGACCGTTTAAGTGAAGGAGGTAATATTCGCAGCGGCAAACGTTGATAAACTTGACTGAGGAGGAGAATGATCCGGACGGAGAATGAACTAGGCTAGCCGAAGTAAAATGCAATAAGATGAGCAAACTCAAGCCAACCAGCCATGGCATAATTGCACAGAAGAAAAGCAACATCTACTGTGGCTTGCGACTATTTTAACTGATTTCGGCACGTTCCTTATGATTGAGTTTAAGAATCATAACAATTACAAATAGATTCTCTCAACCAAAGCTAATGGCCTGCTCTGATTATTGCCATAACGCGAGTCACGGTAGACTATCCTTGAAGGTGTAGTTTCTGCTCATGTAGTCGTATTAGTCTTAACATTCCGAATACAGGCTCGACGAGGAAGGCTGCCTCTCGCGGGAATATTGTGGCCATATTGAACGCCTTGGGCTCCTTGTGTTGCAATGATCCATGCCACGGCGCACGCCGAGAAATGGAGAGAGAACTTGCTGGAGTAGGGCGGAATCGGAACCTGCAGATCGGCGGAGCTCTGAGGGAGGAAGTTGAAGCCCATGACCAAAATGGAGCAACGAATGATGAGGACGATACAAGAAGAGGGGGAACGAGCCTTGTTCATTGTCATCCTTTTTAGCCGTGAACTTGTTATGGACTTTGGATGCGACATGGGTAAGCACTCTTTGCTATTTATAATAGGGGTGAGATCGCCAAATGAGGTTTTGTCCGCTTATTGATGGACACGATGAAGAAGCTATAGGTGGGAAGATGCCCACCCGCTATCTAGTGAATTGATTTCAACCTTCAGCATACTCTACCGACACTAGTATTTTTTTGACAAATTTATTCTCGGTTAATTTTGAAAAATTTTACCGTCAAGTTGCTGTGTTGGATGACTCGTGACAGATGACGGGTATACTAGGGTGAATTTTTATAGGTGCAGTTGTTTGGGATTTTTGGTAGAAAAAAATTAATTTGGGATAAATTTGTCATAGATTTATTAGTTCGGGATAGAATTTTCCATAAGTGTACCAAGTGGGGTATTTCGCAGTACTAACCTTGAAGTAATTAATCGTTGAAGAATGTTTTCATTATCAACAACAATTACGTTTGGACATTTCATGGATGATAAAAATACTTTTCGCTCATTTATTTTTGCAAATGATAAAAAAGATCATTTTTTTTTCAAAAAAAAAATATATCTTCAAATCATTCATTTATCAAGACTTAGACATGTCAACCACTGATGCGCAAGAGCCGGGCTTCAAGGGGGAAATCCCACCAAGTCCTCTCCCATCAGTTTCATCTTGGTCAAAATCGGACCCCGTTCACAAGCACTCCCAAAGTGTTATTTAACTAATCTTTTTCCTTAAGTATTGATTACATAGATCATGAGCAAAGAGTCGAGATAGAGGCTATAAAAAAAGGAACCGTCCAAATCGAAATTTTCGGGTAGAATTTCCTCACGTCATCGAGTTTTCGACGGTTGAGTTGAGTTTCAGATCATAAAGCCGATCCGAAACACATAAATGAATATGCTTAGAAACCAAACAACCAAAGTAAATGCAAAACACATCTGCGAACATAGAAAAGGGAACCGTAGCTCTTTTGCTGGCTTGTCCAATTTTCGACCCCCATCACCGGCATCTCTCTTGTCGCCATTGAGTCTGTCGCATATGCTGATGCCATGGTCTCTACCATCATCATCGTCATCATCATCGTCATCGTCGCCCTTCGTGGTATCTACCTTTCTACGTCTCTCATACTTCACCCCGATACCACTTCTCAATCGACATGGGTATGGGAGAAATCAGACCATGACACGGGCACATAAAACTATTTACAGCATCGTATTCTACGGGATATTTATTTTAAGATGGTCAAGGACTAATCTTTGATGAGCTCTCATGTTCACCTTGACTAGCGCCTCAACTGTCATTAAGTTCGTTCACGTGAAATCATAACTGCCTCCATTTTTTTCCCACCCCCCTTTTGCTTTTGTTAAATTCCAAACATCTGAGGGCATTGTACGCGTGCCCATTTTACAGAAGAAGTATCAGCAGTGATTTTACGCAATTAGTGTTAATTTAGTGAAGGGACTATTATAAACACAATCGGTAAAAAAGAGTGTTAGCGGCCATGTGTCTCCGCACGCAGCTGAATATGGCTTGACCTAGAAACTCAAAAAAGTGATTTAGGGAAATGATTTCCTTTATTGCCATAAGGAAAAGTTAATTCCCCTCCCCCCGATCTAAGTTTGTTGTTTTTAGTTCAGGGAAACGTTTTTCATTTATTTATTAGTTTTCTGTTATCCAAACATGGAAAGTCGAAAAACAATTTTCCCGATCCAATGTTCCTTCAGACAAACTGACATTTATTAGGGCAGCAATACATTGTGGATAGACAATATTATTGTTCTCTCCGTTGTCAATCGGTTTCATAGTATGCTTATTTTTCTTTGAGAAAGCGAGATTTGTTGCATGTAATAGATCTTGAGCCTATCTTTTACATGGTATTAAAGCAATAGATCTTGAGCCATGTCTCCCAACCCCTTACTTGTCATTTGTCTTCCCATTTATATCGACTTCCTGTGCTCTGACCTAGGACCAAATATGCATGAACTCGAATGCTTAAAGCATTGAAAAGTTATCTCCTGCCTTTTCAATAACTAAAGAGTAAATGCAAGAAAAAAGAATCGAGACACGAGATTTAATCCCGATTATATGCAAGAAAAAAGAATCGAAACACGAGATTTATCCCGATTCACCCTTAAACTAGGGCTAATTTCACTATAATTAGCATCTCCTACCTCTCTATTATGACTTTCAATACAAGATAAAAGAACTATGTATAGATGCTACCGTAGCTATTCATGGACTCAAACCCAAACTAATAATAAATACGGGGCCTAAACTATAAAAGTCCTCTGTTAGTTCCGGCGTGCTACCCCTGCTCTCTTCTTGAGAAGCAAGTGGGTTATTTTTTTTGTAAAATTGTGCTCAATTTCATATGTGGCAATCCCCCGCCAAGATCTCTTCGTTAGTTGGGCCACTCCCGCAATGGCGGCCCCCGCATACCCTCGTCCCCTCACAAGGGTGCGGGACCTCTCGTGCTTTCTGTCGATAAAAAGTATGAATTACACTCCAACAACACATGCACACAATCAGAGAGGGAGAGAGAGAGAAGTCCGAATGTATTTACCTCCACGTCATTGGGGAGTGATGGACCTTGCAGCTACAGAGGTGAAATGGAGGTGGAGCAGCAGAACCATAAGTGAGCAACATATTAGGTCAACGAGCAAAGCTCGGCTCACCATTTTCCCTCGATCTTTTTGGTCTTCAACCTCCTTCTTTGATCCTTAATATGTAAAAGATCCAGTCATGTTTCGTGAATGCGTTGGTGGTGTATTTATGCTGTGACGATATTAGCTCTTTTTTTTTTCTTTTTTTCTGAAAATACGTGAAGTCGACGATTCATTTATTTTGAGGATATGTCCAATCATTTGCAACTCTTCGCCGTTTGTTCTCGTCCATTGGCTCTCTCGGATAAAACCAATTTACAGAGGGACGTATCGGACTCTTGTGAAATACAATATATGACCCACTAGTCAAAGAATTCGTTTACAATTTGCCCTATCGCTCGATAGATTAATCTTACGTAAGTCAAAAACTCTACCTGCAGACGACACGTATTATAGAAATTTCTATGTATTTGGATGTACATATTAATCAATAATATATCGGCCTATTTATAGGCTTTACTAGATTGCATGCGTGCAACATTGAGTGATACGGATAGTTAATAAATCTATTGTAATTATCTTTAATAAAACAAAATATCGTACAGAAAGCGGAGAGCCAATGCACTTCGGCTCTTGCGAGACCTACCGGAATAACGGACTAGGTGCTCCGGAGGACCAAATGACAGACAACACGTGGTCCCCGAGGTCGGTTGCCTCCCCAGTGGTCGGCATGCTATGGATCGTCCCTTAGCTTCGGAGCCCGCATGGCTACAGTTTATGGATCACCTATGCCACATAATTTTATAAAGAACTCTTAAGTACGACTAGCCAGTAGCTAGCACATACTCAGTCAAAGACTATTTAGACCCCGTTTATATTGTGTCCCATCGGTAAGAAGTTATTTTATGTGTATGTAAGTGGATTTCGCTCTACCGATCGGGACATGAATTTAATTCGTACGATTTGCATTTTACAGACCCTCACCTCCAAATGACTTTATTGTTCATGACATTTTCACGTAGGCACTGATTAGCAGATTAAATCAACTATTTAGGGATCACTTGCTTATTTTGTTTCGAGATGGCAAATTATAAGTTGACAAGTTGACCGTTTGACGACGCGAACCATGCCTCATGCGATTACTCTCCTCTCTCTCTCTCCACGTCCAATTTATTTCTCGAGAATTCGGCCCAAAATTAAAAAGTAAAAAAAATTATTTCTCGAGAAATTCGAAGAAAATTACATCCCCATTGAGTCCTACGTAACGACACGTTTTTCGTGTGGCCTGGATTGCTTGCGCAAAATTGAAATGAAACGCCGCACCGTCACGTTCACTGTATTGGAAAATAAAAATAAAATAAAAGGCATTTACTCGATCAATTAAGCCAAGCAAGGTATATTTTGAGCAAATATCTTTCAACCCCTAGTTTGTCCTTTGTTTTCTCATCTGCATCTCCTTCCCGGGCTCTAACATCAGACCAAAATATGCATGAGAGGAATGCTGAAGGTAATCCAAGCTGAGAATGAATAGACAGTAGACCCGCAAAATTTTACACAAATCTACATCTTCATAACAGAAACAAACGCCGAAGGATCGAGAGTAACTACCGCGTCTATGACAACATTAATAAGAACAAAAAAACATTACTTCCTCAGTCGTTGTGGGGAAGATACAGACGATTCCCAGATGACTTGTGCTAGGGGTAACCAAGAGCTTCCACAAGAACACAACACTTTTTTTTTTTTCTATCTGACCACGGCGGTTGGCTTCCGTCATCAACCATCTGCACCCCACCATCAATCATGCGCATTTTAAAGTATTCAGAGCAGTAATGATGATACATAATCGTCCCAAGGGCTTAGAGAGAACTTACGACATCCTGGGGAATGAGTTGGGGTGCTTTCCAGCCACACCACCTACAGCCACAAATCAGTGATTCATATAAACCGTCGATTAAGCTTGCATGGTAAAGAAAGAAACATTACCTAATCCTCCATCAACACATACAGTCAACAAGAATTGATCATCGTCATGATTATCATCATCACTCGCCCAAGCAATCGCAGAGAGGAGAGAGAGAGAGAGAGAGGAGAGAGAGAGAGAGAGAGAGAGAGAGGAGATGAGAGATTTACCTGCACATCGTTGGGGAGTGATGGACCTTGCAGCTACAGAGGTGAAATGAGGTGGAGCAGCAGAACCAAAAGTAAGCATCACATTAGGTCAACGAGCTAAGCTCGGCTCACCATTTTCTCTCGATCTTTATCTTTATCTTTATCTCTATCTCTATCGTCTTCTTCCTTTCCATCCTTATTATATACAAGAGCCGTCTCGTTTCCTGTGATGATCTAGGTGCCACGTATTAGGTCTAATATTTCCTTTCTTTTTCTAATCAGTACAATGGCATTTCCGTTGACGAATCTGTCCGATCATTTGCCGTCTTTGCCGTTTGCCCTCGTCAGTTGACTCTCGGGATATAAATATAGTTTATTTAGAGAGTGACGTAATGGACTCTTATTGAATGCGAAATATGACCCACTTATATGGATATAAATTTTTTCGACCTAAAAAATATATATATGGAATATAATTTACCAATTGGCCGCACCACTTGGTAGCTTAATTTTACACAAGCTAATCTTGATTTATATCTAGTGTTAAGTGGTTAATAAATTCACGCATTTTTTTTTTTGGCTTATAGCCAAAGAGTGGGGAAATTACTAAAAAAAAGTCATAAACCTATTGTATTTGTAATAATCTAGTCATAAACCTTTCAATTGTGCATTTTAGTTCTAAGTTTTTCACGTTTTGTCAATTGAGTTGATCTAGCTAATTTTGATCGGAAAATCGTTGATGCACACACCAATTGTTTTATGTGGCATAATCGACCTTGACTTTGATTTTTTCAATGTAAATTTTAATACTTTTTTGAATTTTTAAATATTTTTTTAGGTTTTTTCTTTTATTTACATTTTCTCTTACTAAGGGCTGACTAGGGTTGCTGGCCACAAGCAAGGCATCTTTGCCATCGCTGGGTTTGGTCACCACGGTGTCCTCATCTGACCTAGATCTGGCACGGGCATGTGCCATCGCTTTTGCCGATAAGGGCATTGCGGCTCTCGCCCAGGCCCTCCCTGCCACAACAAGGACATCGAACGAGGGCCGCAAGCCCTCACCTAGAGGCCAAGGAGCGTATTGCAGCCCGCCCAATGCTAGCGAGGGTTTCGGCCCTTGTTTGTGGCCTTAACCCCCAAAAAAAAAAAATAAAGAGAAGAAAATAACAGAGAAAAAAGTTTAAAAAATTATTAAAATATTATCAAAATGTCCATATGAGTGTCAGCCGTCCTATGTTGCACGTCCAATGTCCATGTAGCAATTTCCAGCTAAAATTAATCAGATGAACTCAATCGATACAAATACAAAAAGTTTAGGACTAAATTGATCAATTGAAAGGTTAGAACTGAATTTGCACTAATACAATAAGTTTATGGACTTTTTTTAGTACTTTTCTCGATATTTCCTTATCGACCGGCATGATGAATTTTAGTAGATACGGACCCCAATATATAGAATTGATTAGAACGTATTGTGCCGGTGTTTGATTCAGCGTACTCTTTGTGTTCTTCTTAAGATTATCAAGCAGGTTCAAGTGAAATCATAACTGCTTCTATGTTCTTCCACTTGTCTTTTGCTTTTGTTGCATTCCAAGCACCTAAAATAAACGGGCTTTGCGCGTTGTTTTTAGTGAAGAAGTGGTGAGTTGCGCAATTAGTGGTTATTTCACGGGAAAATTATCAAATCGGCCTTAAACGTATCGTACGGTGTCAATTTGATCTCAAATTTTTAATTTTGCCGATGTAGTTCTAAACTCTTTTGAAAAATTACAATATTGTTTTTCCGACTAATTTGCGGCAAAAAATTACCAATGGGGGCATCTAGTCATCAGCGAAAATTACCAAATAATATTATTAGTTGAATAAAATGAATGTACTTTGGCTAGACTTACTCCCGGTGAAAATTACCAAAAAATTCCCACACCTATTATACTAACGCCAAATCAATCTAAAACTTTTCAATTTGGCCAATTTAGCTCAAAACCTTTTGGCGATTTGTTATGGTAGTAAATTTTCGGTCAATTTTGGATGGCAATCGTTGATGTAGACATTTTCGTCCTATGTGGCACAAGGCACTAGCTTAGACATTTTTTTTTGAATTTTTGAATTTTTGTAATTTTTTCTTTTCTATTTCTTTTCTTTCTATTTATAGTTAGCAATTTCTAATCAAAATTGGCTAGAAGAACTATATTGAAAAATTATCAAAAGGTTTAGGACTAAACTAGCTAAATTGAAATGTCTAGGTACATAAGTCTAGGACGTTTGCACAATTATCCTCCTTGAACTCTGCATGCACGACATGATGATGTCGTTGATAAAAAAATTTTTTGTTGTTTAGGCTTCTTGTTTTGCAAAAAATAAATGATTTAGAAAATATCTTCATTGTTTATATCGCTCACAAAATGAATGAATGAAATATATTTTTATCATCCACGAAATTGTTAAAGATATAAATTGTTATCAACAATGAAATTTCTCTGCATTAATTAATTATTTCAAGTTATACAAGTGATCATTTTCATAAAATATATTACAAATTATTATTTTTCATGAAACAAATAGAGAGTTAATTGAAATTCAAGCAAACTCAGGTATAGCCATCGCAAGGAGAGTTAAAGGAGTACTAAGGCCATTACATTTATGAAATTCCTATTTCCATCTCCGAAGCAAACCAAAGAATAACCCTTGTATATCTCTAAGTAAATTACTGGAGTGGAATCCCCATTTTTGAGATTGAGAAATAAGCATACCAACTCATCAAAGGATTCAAAAGAATCTGTTTTTGGAACTTCACAGCAGAAAATCCATGCATTGATTGATATAACCATCTTAATTCTTACCTTACACGCCACTCTGTAGACAGATGGTTTCAAATACAATAATAGATAAACTAGGAAAGAGCTTTGCAAAAGTACATGATCCGCTATCATGCGTCTCTAGTTGTTGGGATGACCTTTCGTTCTTTAATTATCACTGCATCCAGGGCTCCACTGTGGGTTGCTCTAGCTCGCCCAATCTGCAACATCCATCATTTGCTAAATTTTTACTTAAACTCGTTGACAGACTCGTCATGATATCAAAAGTACTCGTTGCCAAACTACCCTTTATGATTTGATACTTCAAAAAAGTGAACATACTTCAAATTGCAACAGTTCGGATGTCTCAACCGAACTGAGCTCATGCATAGTAAACAGCATACAATTGCACAACTCGTGTTCGAGTACATATCTATGACCTTTATATGTATCCAATGGAACAAGCTCAGAAGAAATGACCAGACAGAAGACTGACCACGGCAGCTGAGATGCCGTGAGCCTCGTGCGAGCAGGTGAAGGGACATGAAAATCAGAGAAAGCACAGAATCTGATCAGAGAGTAGGAGGACGGAGAAGAAAGCAGTCGTGCCATTTTACCTTGAATTCCTCGATGCGCTTCTCTTCTTTACGTCTCTCTATATGTAAGGCGCCGCCGATCATTAGTTATACATTATATAAATGATCAACATGGTATAGAATTACTCGTGATGCAGCAATCCTGACTTGGTCTTTGGCCGCGAACCGGTTGACCACTGCCTGCGGAATGGCCGTGCTTAAACCAAGTCCTCTCACCTCAATTTCATCCTGTTCAACCAAAACCCACCATCAACTTAAGCTTAGTTATCCAGGGAATAGCCCTTTTCCGAGACGGTGGTTACAAGGCTGACTTTTTTCTGGAAGACCAAAAGCTCAAACCCCGTCTCCTCCTCATAGTCAATACTTCTGACATTATAATAAGGGAATTTTGTAGTGTCGCTGTAGCTACTGGTTGCAGCAGAGATTGGCAAACACTCTTTACTCGAAAAGTGGCAAACAGTCAAAATTGCAGAAAGAACTAGATTGACAAATCATCAAAACCTTATGACTGGCCAAATGAAAAAATTTATAACTGAATTAGTAGCCATACGATAGGTTTAAAATCATTTTGATGATTATCTCAAATAGTATATGTCGTAATAATAGTAATATTTAAACATAGGTTCCATCCAATGTAATAAACCAAAGAAGCTCCTTAATATGTTTTCAAGTGAAATTATGGAGTGACAGCCGAAAAAATTACGAAAAAATGTATAAACCTATCATACTAGTGCCAATTCAATCTTAAACATTTCAACTTATCCAATTTAGTCTTAAATCTTTTGACAATATATGAATGTAGTCTTTCCAACCATTTTTGGCTGAAAATAATGATGGAGACGTCGATAGTCTTATGTGACACGATCAATGTTAACGTGAAAATTCTGAAAATTTTTACTTCATTTTTAAATTTTCTAAAATTTTATATTCATCTTTTCTTTTCCTTTTTACATTGTTAAGTCAACAGAGGGCCACCGGCCACTAGGCGAGGGTCTGTAAGCCCTTGTTGGTCGTTGGTGTGGGTCACTACTCTCCCAAGCAATCAGGGAGGGGCCGCGAGCCCTGATCGGGCCATTGGGAGAGACTATGAGCCCTCACTAGCAATCGGCTGCAAGGCCACGCCATTAATTTAGGCCAAAATTTGGCAAATTGTCAAAAGGTTTATGATAAATTGACTAAATCGAAAGATTTAGGACAAATAGACATCATTACATAGTTTTTTTTTTTGGTGATTTTCCCGATGAAAGGGAATACTTGAGATTGAGAGTTAACCATATCAATTCATCAAAGGACCCAAATTAAGAATCTGCCTTTGAACTTCAAAGCAAAAAATCCACGATCCGATTAATACAACGATCCTAATTCTTACATTATATGCTTCTTCCCAGCATAGAAATACTCTTCATAATCTAACTTAGACAAAAGCTTTCATACATCTATAGATAGTTAAAAAAAAAAGTGCCTTGCAATATATATGATCCCTATTGTGCACCGGTAACCATTCTGAGGACCTTTCCTTCTTTATAACCTGGATTTGTGCTTCAATTTTTGTCACAGACATCCTGCAATAGACATTTGATAAAGAAAAGATGTTTATATCAGCTATTTTGAAAATTCACAACACACGAGAAACACTTAGGTACTCTCATAGCATAATCCTTACCACCCAAGCCAATCACCACATATGATGAATGAATCTCCACATCTCGATCTAAATTAATATGGCGACGCTTCTCATGTGGCAATTGATTGGGGCGGATCAGAACGTCGCCTTTCGAGAGCACCTATAAATATCTATTGATATAGTCAGTTTTGAAAGGAAGCGAATACTCACAGCATCCAGAGCCTTGGCTTGGATTGCTCCCGGACACAAAACCTGCAACATGAATCATTGCTAAATTTTACTAAAAACCGTCCACAGACTCATTTGCCAGCTAATGTTCGACTCCACATCCATGTCTTTAATGCAATACCCACTGGAATAAGCTTAGTAGTTAGAAGAAGTGACTAGAGAGGAAGACTTACCGCTGCAGCCGAGGCGACGCGGGCCTCGTGCTAGCAGTTGAAGGGTCATGAAAATCAAGAGGAAGCACAAAACTCTGATAAGAGAAGGGGAAGAGGAGGAGGGAGAAGAAAGCACAAGCAGTCGTGCCATTTCCTTTTGAATTCCTGGATGAGCTTTTCCTTTTTTATGTCTCCCTATATGTACGCAACGCAAAATCATTAGTCGCAGACATTCTATAAACAACAACATTGTACAGAATTACTCGTGACGCAGCAACCCTGACTTGGTCTTTGGCTGCGAACAGGTCTCGAAACGGCTGTGCTTACAGAGTGAATCCGACCAAGTCCTCTCACACCAATTTCATCCCCTTCAACCGAAACACACCATTAACTTAAGCTTGTTTAACAAGAGAATATCGTTTTTTCCCGAGATGTCGATTATATGAATCACGGGAAAAGTCAATACGTCGGGCAGCGAAGATATGGTACTTGTTTGTTTAGTCGTTTAGGGAGTGTTTTGAGATACTCCTCAACAAAACCCCTGCAAATTTGTGATACTTGCAAGCACGAGGGGCTGACTTTTTCTGGTGTCTCCTTCTCATATAATCATATTCAATGCTTTTGACGTGTTGATAAGATGATTTTTATAGTGTGGCTGTTGCTATATTGTTGCAGTAGAGATTGGCAAAGAGCCTTTGCTCGAGAGAGTTGAAAGTCTTGCCCAATATTCAATTCAGTTCTCTAAGTTCGACCATCATATGCCCATTTGAACGGTCAATTAATGCATACAAATAAAATTCTCTGTGCACGGGCAAAGCCAAATAGGGTTCATGCATGCATTTCAAGACAGCAAGTGACGCACATGGTTAACCACCGGACGGGGCTATACCGCAAGATGGGCATCTGGTTTCTTAAATGCCGAAGCAAGACTGATTAGTAAAATGGAGGATCGTATGGTTTATGAGCCAAAAAAAAAAAGCTAAAATAATAAAGATTTATCAAGTCTAATATGTTGTTTTAGTTCATATGGAAATACTATTTTAAGAAGGGATGGGCATGCATCCCAAGAGAGAGAGAGCCTCGTGTATTATAGAGCAGGCGAAAAAGTTAGCTATTTGTAATGCCACTGGCCCTCTGCCCATATTTTCTAGACTCAATTCCATCGAGAAGCATCAACTTTAGATTAATCTTTTATTATTATCGTGCATTATACATGTGCAACGTAATGCTTTCCAGTCTAATCGATGATAGGCGTGCATAAAAAATTTCACATAAAATAACTGTCACGCCCATTTGAATAAGAAATATGGTGCTTTTTTTTTCACGAAATATGTAGGTAAATTATCATGCATTATACATGTGCAATATAATAATTTCCAGTCTAATCAATGGTAGGTGTGCATAAAAAATTTCACATAAAATAGTATTCCACACATAAGCACTACAGTATGTTCTGCACCGTAGGCTAAAAATTTCAACTTTTGGAGTGAATGGTTGCAATTGAGTAAAATTTTATTAAAAAAGTCCTAACACTATTGCAATTGTATCAATTCAATCTTAAATTTTTTTTTTTGCTAATCGAATCTTAAATTTTTTACATTTATGTCAATTCAGTTTATCTAGCTAACTTTGGCCGGTTGGCACTGACGTGACAAATTTTAATAATATTCTAGTATTTTATTTATTTTTCTTTTTTTTCTTTCTTATTCTTATTCTTTTTCTTCTCCTTCTTCTTCAAGCGGTGAGGTCAGCCAAGCCTCGCCAGTTACCTCTAGCCAGTCAATGACTGGCCGGAGGAAGAAGGAGAAGAATAAGATAAATTTGAAAAATAATAAAATATTAATTAAAATTGTCAGGTCTTATTTTTACCTCATGCTTTTTGTCTCATTAAAAAATATTAACTTTAGGTTGGATCTCAAATCTGGATCTTGTCAAGATTCCATATAATGATGCCATTTTTTTTTTGTTTTTTGGGGGGGGGGGGGGTTTAAACGACATCATTAGATGGAAACTTGATGAGTAAAGTTGATATTTTCTAGATTTAATGCCACGAAAAATTCTAAATTAATATACATGTGATAAATTTACCATAAAATCTCAAATTGATACATCTGTGACAAATCTATTATCGATTAGCTTTTGTCAAATTTCACTGTCAAATTTGCTGATGTGGATGACACAGGGGACTTGGTACAATGACGTGAACTATGTCTACGTGGAAATCCATAAGGTTAATACTATGAAAACCACTAAATTATTACACTTGTGACAAATTTACCCAAAACTAGTACACGTTTGATATATTTACTCCAAGCTAATTTTTCGGTTACCAAAAATCTCAAACTTGTATAATTGTGATAAATTTATCCCAAATTAATTTTTCGATCACAAAAAATCACAAACTATTATACTTGTGACACATTTACCCTCTGTCAATACTCCGAAACAAGGCCAATTTGTGATGTGCAATCGAGTTTATTGTCCAGATTTCTCTAACATCACCTTTAAAGTCTATAGGGCAATGCGCCTTGCACTTTCTTTTTCACACTTTTCGACCCTTTGTGACTTTTTTTTTTAATTCCTTTGACATATATATCATGAATGTTTTTTGGACATTTCCTCTGGCAACTCCCTTCTTCCCGTTGACGCTTTCACTTGCTTGGTCGTGATCTTGGGTTTATGTCGTAAGTTTCATCTTGTCAAAGTAGGAAAACGAGAGTCCTCCATTCCACGTTGCGTTCGGGATCTATGTTTTTGAGAGCCTAGCTCCCTCTCTTTCATTTTGTTGGATCTCTTAGCCTAAGGAATAAAAAAAAAAGCCACACAGGGTCGAAAAGTGCAAAAAAGAAAGTGCAAGGCGCACTGCCCTAAAGACTTTAGAGGTGATGTTAGAGAAGTCTCGACAATAAACTCAATTACACGTCACAAATCAGCCTTGTTTCGAAGTATTGACAAAGGGTAAATGTGTCAAGCGCGTACTAGTTTACGATTTTTTACGAAAAAAATTAGTTTGGGATAAATTTATCATAGATTTATCAATTTGTGGTAAATTTATCATTGATGTATCAGTTTGGAGTAAATTTATTATAAATATATTTTTTTTTGAAGTTTTTTGTGATGTTAACCTTATAGGATTTCCACATAGACTTAGTCCACGTCGCCACATCAAGTCACATATGCCATTCACATCAGCAAATTTAACGGTGAAAAATTTAAGAGAAATTAACGGAGAGTAGATTTGTCGTAGGTGTATCAGTTTGGGGTTTTCCATAGTCAAAATATTCGTTTGGAGTAAATTGTTACGGATGTACCGATTTGAGGTTTTTTTTCGTGATATTAACCATATTTTGTATGAGACAAAAAAAAGAGTTTCTAGTCAGAATTGGAACCCAACTTAAGTTTGATGCTTTTAAGGATTTTTTTTGTACCAACAGTTTTTTGACACTTGCTAACGAGAAAAAAAAAAAGAATCTAGCCTTATGGAGTAAAGTAGTATAATCATTTGACCTCTAGAAATTACAATGAGTCGCTTATGATATCCAACCGGTTATACTGAAAGATTTGGCACGACACCAACTTTCAGTCAGGTCCTAATTTGGCCCAAACGTTTAATTTGTCTCTTAAACTTTAACAGGGGTATTAATTTTAGCCCGAACTTAGAAAGGAAGAAAGTACTCACCGCATCGATCCCGGCCCTGGCGTGGGTCGCTCGTCGTTAGAGCACCTGCAACATGAATCATTTGCTTAATTTCACTTACCCTCGTTACGCAGACGCGTTAATCCTATTAAAGCGCCCGTTTACCAAATCAACCTTTGTGATTTTGATACTTCGGAAAAGCGGAAGCATGCTTCAAATCGCAACGATTCCGATATTTCGATTCGACCGACAAGAACTACCGAGCTGAACTAATGTATATTTACGTAGGACGCGGCATGAGTTGCGCAGCTACTGTTCGATTCCACATCCATGTCTTTAATGTTGACTCCCTGCCGCAGCTGCGTGAGTCTCAGGCGAGCAGGCGAAGGAGGGTCATGCAAATCAAGAGAAAGAACAGAACTCTGATATAAGAGAGGAGGAATTAAGAGGAGGAGGGAGAAGAAAGCAGCGTGCCATTTCCTTTCCTTTGAATTCTTGGATGCGCTTTTCCTTTTTTATATGTCTCCATGTACATAAGCACCGCAAGATCATTGGTCGCAGACATTCTACAAAAACACCAACATTGTACAGAATTTACTCGTGATGCAGCAACCCTGACTTGGTCCTTTGGCCGCGAACCGGTTGACCACTCCCCGCGAAATGGCCGTGCTTATTAAACCAAGTCCTCTCGCATCAATTTCATCCCGTTCAAACCAAAACACACCATTGACTTAAACCTTCTTTAACAAGAATATCGTTTTCCCAAGACGCAAATCACCTGTATAGCGGGGAAAAGGAGAAAATGACCAAAAAGAAAAAATTTCTAAATCCATTGTAATTGTGCCAATTGAATTCTAAACCTTAATTTTGCATTTGTGTCAATTCAATCCATTCGACCGACCAAATTTGGCTATAAATCGCTTATATAGACACTGCATTCGTATATAGAGACGAGACCAAGCCCGACCTCGCCTAGCGAAGGTGAGGCCGAGCCTTCCCAGGGGCCGGCGAGACCTACCTTTCTAGTCTCGCCTCTAGGAGGAAGAAGGAACAACAACAACAACAACAACAATAATCGTTTAAAGTTAAAATATTATTAAAAATTAATCACAACTGTCAGTGTCGGTCGTGATATATAGGACGGTCGGCATCCTTTTCAATGATTACCATTCAAAATTAGGCAGATTGATTGAATTGGTACAAATGCAAAAATCGAAGGATTCAATTGGCCAAAAAAAAAAAAGAGTTTATAACTAAATTAGTACAATTGCAATAGGTTTAAAATTTTTTTGATAACCCTTCTCGGGAAAAGGCAGATACGTCCTTTGCTGACGATGATAGTGTTTGTTTGTTTAGGGAGTGTTTTGAGACACTCGTCTACAAAATCCTGCAAACTGACGGTACTAGCAAGCGCGAGGGGCTGACTTTTTCTAGCGTCTCCTTCTCATATTCAATGCTTTTGACATTTCAATGTGATGATTTTTATAGTGTTGATGTAGCCATTGCTGCTGCAGATATTGGCAAAGAGTCTTTACTTGAGAGAGTTGAAAGTCTTGCCCAATTTTCAATTCAGTTCTTTTAAGCCTGACCATCATATTCACATTTGAACTAATTATCAAACCCGCTCGGTTTTCTTCTTATAGTCTTGTGAAAAATCTCAAAAGCCATAATGGAGTCGGAGTGCTCATGTGCAAGAACTCTCCCTCTTTATGGCCTAACGACCCGAAAGGGCAAATCGACCAGCGCATGACCATGCGCTTTGGGGCTTTTTACGAAAATGGGTTAAAAAATTTATCTTTTACGGATTTGGATTTCGCGGCTAGAAAATTACGAGAAAGGGGCTTGTTCGGCAGTTCCACTGCCGAACAACAAAAAAATAAAAAAAAAACAACAAAAAACCTTGTTCGGCAGTTCAATTGCCGAACAAGGAAAAATAAAATAAAATAAAATAAACAAAACCCTTGTTCGGCAGTTCAACTGTCGAACAAGGAAAAGTTGGGGGGTGGGTTAAAAAAAATTAAAAAATTCGTAAAAAATTATAAAAAAGAAAAAATACCAAAAAATTCTAAAAATTTTCCATAAATTCCAAAAATTAGGAAATTGACCATTTTAACGATTCGGTCCTATTTTGATCGTTTTCCCTTTTAGACATTTCGAAATGACGATTTTGCCCCTTACGGGCAAATTGTCTCGAAAAATTTCAAAAGTTTCCAAAAAAAATTCCAAAATTAGTAAATGGGCCACTTTAATTGGCCAATCCTACTTTTAAGGATTTTTCTCATCTATCTTTTCAAAATGATGATTTGCCCCTTATGGAAAAAAAAGTATTCACAAAAAAAATAGTCAGTATTTTAAATGGTCCAACATGGAAAGGTTTTTAAAATAAAATTTCTGGCAATTTTT
>JAGVVM010005291.1:0-24583 GCA_019149425.1 Psidium friedrichsthalianum
GGAATTAAACTTTCATCCCATTCCATCCCACACCCCCCCATCATCATTAACCATTAAGTGATCGTTTTGAAAGTTTTTGTAATAATTTAAAGTGAACGTTGTAACACAAGTTTGGCACTTGTATTACTTTAGCCTATTTTGATGTGTCCAATATGCACACGTGTGGTTTCTATTTTCTTTCAAATATATTAAAAATAGTTTGTATTAATAACAAAAAAAAACCAAAAACAATAGCATAAGCTTGCATGCACACACTGTTGGTTAGCACAATAAGCATGCTAACCAAGTGTTTTTATTTTTATTTTTAAACAACAACTTGCCGGCAAGTTTGTTCGCACAACTTGATGACCAAGTTCAACAACTTGACACCAAGTTGCTTCCATCCCTATAAATATAGAGGGGCATTTGCCATTGGTGGGTGAAAAAAAAAGAGAAGAGAATGCATTGTGTGGCGTTGTGTGCCTTTGTGCGAGTGTGTTGAGAGAGAGCAGAAAATTATTTTCTTTTGTTCTTACTGTTGTGACCAAAAGATGAGAGTGTGAAGAATTGTCTTCACAAGATTGCTAGCACAATTGAAGTGGTAATCATCCGCGATTCGTCTTTCCACGTCTGCGATTAGTGTGTGTCTGAACTAGAGGTCCGACACTATAGGGCTTGAAAGAATATCTGAACCAAGTCAGTTTGTTATGCTACTAGAGATATTCCGTTAACCTTTTTGGAAAATATAATCGAAAGGGATGAACAAACAAAATCAGACTTGAGTAGGATAACACTTTCTTTAAGGATTATTTGGCCCCACAATATTGCTAATTGCTTCGGCAAATATATTTCAAGATGCAACAAAGTCTCAATGAGAATAGTAAATAGCAATTCTGATATTTCTCTAGGATCTCTCAGGGAAACAATTGGAAAATAATGACTGGGTATCTTTTGAGAATAAAACGAAGAAAGGAAATTAATATAGTGAAAATGAACAGGTCACTCAATATATAAAATTTGAAAAGGGAAAACAACTTTTCATATCTCAGAAGTGTCATTCGATCATAATTATCATGTCAAAAAAACAGTTAATTTCTACACACACACTTCGTGTCTGAAGAGTAGTTAAATTTGGAATAATTTTTTCATTGTCCGAAAAATAGTTTATTTCGGACACAACTCTTCATTATCCAAAAAACGCCTCGTTGAAAGGTTGCAACTCTTGGACATAACTAGTTAATTAGAATTTGAAAAATAAAATTTAATAAAATAACTACAATTTCTTATGTGGAAAAAATCACATTATTTCGTTAGAAATCGACAACTTATTTTATTATAATTTAAAAATAAAAATAAAAATAAATGATCGTTGATTAGTGCAATAATGATAGTATGCCTAATAGTATACAGGCTATGGTGGGACTAGCCCACTTGCCCATTTCTCTTTTTCTAAAATGCAATAATAATAGTATAATTCATAAACTAACTTGCACTCTTCTATTTCTCTTATTGGGACACAACAAAAGGCACTTACTTTGTTTTTTTCAAACAAACTTCAACAATCTCTCTTCATTTAGTTTGATTTGATTGAAACACATGAAAAACACCTCTAAAGATGCATGTATGAGTATATTTCTGCTGCGTTTTTATGTTTTAATTTTGTGTCATGTTCCATGTATCCCAACAGCTACCTGTTCTTCTCTAATCTCTAATCTCTTCGCAGGCTATAAATTCCCTAGGCTCCTACAGAGAGCAGCCATTCTTGAGGCCTCTCCGCTTCGCTCTTCGCCGTCCGAGGAAACTAGTCGACCAGAAAATAGAAGGAATTCTCACCTGAACATAGAGATGGTCAAAAAGGAAAAAGGGGTCCAAAGTACTCAGTCGAAACCCTAGCTCCAAACTGGGAAACGGGCCGGAGGTTGCCAACTCCAAGCGGGGATTCAGGGTTTAAGCAGACCCACTACGCCATCGGGTAGAGAGAAAGGGAGAAACAAAAGGTGTCCATTTTGACATAGATTCTGTATCTCAACTACCTTAATTACCTCTGAATTGCATTTTCAATTGATCAAATTGGGCTTTGGCCTAAGATGGGTCAAACCAAATCGAGTCAATTGGGTCGACTTGTCTTGACATTATTAATCCACTAATCCACTATTTTAGTCAAATTAAGCCAAATTATTGTGATTTTGTCAAATCGACACTAGAATTTAGTACTTGGACTTAATCGGACTCAAATTGAGCTAATTAGTGTTATACGTGAAGAAGCAATCGGGACCTTTATTGGCGCTAAAAAATTGACAACCCATATCAGACTCTATTCCAAACTTTGCTGTAATTTCAATGTGTCACAACCTTGGATCAACTGTCGTTAAGGGAAGAACTCTAAGAAACAATTATGTTTGACCGATTGAAAGTCAAAATTTATATGTTTGACTGCTAATTCGCAGTCAAATTTGTTAAAAATTGGTGATTTAAAAGTCTACTTAATTTTGAAAAGAATTGAATTAATGATTAATCAAATTTTCCAACTTATTGAAAAAAGGTTGACAATGGTTGACTTCAGTGGTTGACCACAAAGTCAACTCTAAAGACTCCTTGGATTATTGGTGAAATCAATCCCTAAATTTTAAAAATACTAGGGTTTCATTCGTTTCGCAGAATAAGTGATGGTTCTAACAAATAATTTACGGGAAGTCATTTTCAAGAAAATAATAATATTTTTCGTTATTTGGTTGACACTTTGAAAATGAACTGGGAAATATTTTTCGTTGTTTGGTAAGGAAAATATCTCCTTCATTTGATTTTCTATGTAGTCTTTGGTCGGAAATTACTGACATGGACTCGCCATCCTATGTGGCAAGGATGGCGCTAACATGAAAATTTTTTGTAGTGTTTATTATTTTTTTTTAATTTCTCTTCTTCGTTTTTCTATCCTTTCTTTCTCTGTCGACCATGGTGATAGTTGGAAATCGGCCACATATGAGGCTCAGCCTCACCCTAGGCTGGCTAGGCCGAGCCTTACCTTGCCCAAAACTAGCTAGGCTCGCCTCGATTGAGGCTAGTGAGGTGAGGCTCGAACTTGTCCCTTGCTTATAGCCGATTGCCGGTCGTCGCCAGGGCTGGTGACCGGTAGAGGATGAAAGAAAATGAAAATTTATATAAAAAATGAGATAATAAAAAATAAAAGAAAATAAAGAAAATAAAAAATGAATGCGAAGGAGTGTAGGGAGGAAAGAGAAGAGAAAATTATATCTTTTTTTTTTTCCAAAAATGATCATTTTCTCGCTTTTGAAGGTGTTTTTTCCATTACCGGAAAATATTTTTCTTGACTAGTTTATTTTCCTTGAATTGAACACCACAAAACTCAAAAAGCATTTTCCTAAATTTTTTTTTTTGTGAAACAAATGAGCCTAAAACGATTATTTTTTTGCCGGGAAAGGGCCTTGTTGCGATAATGAACTCTAATATAGAGTTTTTTTATTTTTATATGAATTGTCAGTTAAAAATCAGATTTCAACATAACCTTGCATCAAATCCTTGATTATGGTGTTTGTTCGTAAATTCCGTAAATTTTGGGAAATTGTATAAAGAATCAATAGATATTATTTCATGAATATGGAAAGACAAATTAAGCATGAACAATGTTAAGGATATTCTTATACTAGTAGTAAGCTAATCATGAAAGTGCAATTGAATCTTAAAACTTACAAAAAAGTGTAATCAAGTTTTCGAATTTGTCAAATTATTGCAATCAAATCCTTCCGTTAAATCCGTTCAACATGGTTAAAGGAGGACAAACCATGCACAGGGGAAAAGGGCCTTGGGTAAGGCTAAATGGACCTTGTACAAGGCCTTACATTTGCTGCACGAGGCTGAAAATGTCCTGTACGAGGGGCCCAGTCCGTGAACAAAACAAGAATTTTCAAACAGAATTGAGCCAAGAATTGTTTGAACCATAATCCTGTATTAGGTTTTGGCATTTGTGCTTGGTCCAATCCAAAAAGGAAACAGATGAACCCTTGATTTGTCAGTTTGGTTTATGAATCAAAACTTTACATAATGCAATTTTGAATAGAATAGAGCCTATACTGGTCAGAACCAGTATCCTATATTAGGTTTGAGGTTCACTTTTGGTCCATTATGGCCTCTTCCTAACGAGTAAATTCAACTTTCGATTGAATCAGTTTTTTCGCTTTTTAGTAACTTTCTATGAAAGTTGATACAAAATCACATGACTTTTGGTAAAATGTTGAATCAAAATTCAGTGACCATTGATATAATTAGAATAAAGTAAAGTGATCATAGAAAAATATAGTAATAAGTGCATCAGAAGTCTTGAAACAAACACACTTGAGTCCTAAATTTATAAAAAAAATGTCCAATTGAGTCCTAAAACTTGTTACGAAAGTAGAATCGAGTTCTAAAACTTTCAATAAGTGCAATCAATTCCTAAAACAGGCTAGAAAGTGCAACCGAGCCCTAAAATTTTCAATAAATGCAATCAATGAAAGGACTTGTTTGGATTGATTTGATAAGTTTTAGGACTCAATTGCATTTTTTTTTGAAAAATTTTAAAACTCAATTGCGTTTCGTGATAAGTTATAGGACTTAATTACACTTTTTTGAGAATTTATGACTTAATTATATTTTCGTAATAAATTGTAGGACTTTCAATGCACTTATCTTAGAAAAATATATATTCTGGTAAGTTTGACGAGACGGACAAAGTGACTCGGTTGAACGAAAAAGTGAAATTCGCCATTCGATTGTAAATATAAAAAAGTCGAGAGGATACGTTCCAAACGACAAAGTTGAACATCCTTGGACGTAATTTGCCCGCCACCGACAGCTCTTTGAGCCGGGTCAACCGAATGAGTTCTTCATACGGTCAAGTTTGTGGTCTTTCCACTGCTTCGACCTCCAAACGTTCCTTCCTACGTCAGCCATGGTCATCGTGTTCTAGACTCCCGAGCATCGACACGTGTCCCTCGGAGGTGTTCTTTAGATCATCGAAAGACTGCGCGCTCGCACAATGAGGACGCGTCACGACGTTTGGAAGTGGAACAAGAGAAGCAGACGAGGAAGACGAGACAAGGACGATGAGGTCGAGGGCATTTTTATTGTCGACCGATCGCTCTGTTTCGGTTTCGTTTTCTCCATCCGTCCCACAGGTCGCGGCGCGGTCTTTGAGGAATTAAATCGAATAGAATCGAACCGAACAATGTCAGATTCGGAGGACCAGATGCCGAAAAGCTACATCCAGCCACCGCCCTCGATGGCAGCCAGGGCTCCGCCTGGGCCCAGCGCAGAGAGCCAGACAGCGGCGACGGGGCTCGGGGTGTCGTCGATTTTGAGGCGGTGGAAGAGAGAAGATATGATGAAGAAAGGCGGGCTGGCTACGCGGGGATTGGCTTTGCTGTTCTCGTTGCTCGCTTTCGTTATAACGGCCAGCAACGAGCACGGCAGCGGGAGAGATTTCCACAAGTACGAAGAGTACAGGTAAAGTGATCACGCCGACAAAATAACATACAGACAAAGTCAATCACAGGAGCTCGCAGGTTGATCCGATTGATCTATGAATGTGATTTGCTTGGTCTAGTAGAACGAGGTTCGATGTCAATTAACTCGTAATCACTCTCGAGCGATCGACTTGCTTATGGGCGGGACGTGATCCTATCAGGTACTTGTTGGTGATCGCGATTCTGTCGTCCCTGTACACGGGGATCCAGCAGGGAGACACCTTCATCAAATCTTACGGGGAATCGGTACCTTCAACAGAGGACGTCCGCCTTGATCGACTTCTGTGGAGATCAGGTGCTTTATTTCTCCCCCCTCAGGTTTCTGCTGCTTCTGCTGTAGTTGGCCTCTTAAGTCTTTAAGAAAGGTTAAACTGCATTTTCTAGGAAACAGTCTTCCTATTCCTTTACTTTAATTTTGCTTACGTTGGACTCATCAAACGATCGCTTTCACTGGACCAACTTGAACGTCGATCTTGAATTTGCCCCGCGGATCGCAGGAAAGTACATGAATCGACTCTGACTCTACTATCAGATTCCATTAAATTTTCGCGAAGGTATTGGAGAAAATGTACCGTTACGGATCTTCACGAGGATCGATCTAGATTCATAGTTCAAAGTGTCCAATTCTATGTCTTTCTGGCAAAATTTCCAGTAATTTTCTCTTCTTGGTCTGTATGTTTTCCGAGAATGTGACGGATCATATCCAATATGGCAGAACTAATGAGTAATGACAAACACAGGCTTTTTTCAAAAAAAGGTCAAAATTTTTTTTAATCAAATTAGGGGGAAATTTCTTTTATTTACGAAAATGGGCCCATGCGGTAGTCTTATTGCCACACGGGCCCATCTGTGGCCCAAATTCTATTTTTATTAATTATTTGGGCCACGGATGGGCCCAGTACTGCAGTTACGGGCCCATCCGTGGCCCAAATTCTTTTTTTTAAAATTTCACATATTTTTTACGTGTTTTTAATTATTTTATATTTATAACATTTTTATTCATATAACTTTGTAAATATAATTTTTTTTTCTTTTGAAGCTTATTTTTATAACATAATTATCAATAATTAATTGAGAATTTTATTAAGATATATGTAATTAATTTATTTAGTATGTAAATAATTAATAAAAAATATTTAAAAATAAAATCGGAGGAATCACGTTGCCATGTCCTCGGTGGCTGTGCACGGCCCTCCACATCTTCTTCGACGGCTTGACATTCTTCATATCGATCGCGCTACCCTTCTTGCCGGGCCTAGCGGGTCTGATTGGAGGAATCAGGTCGCCGTAACCTTAGCATGCCCTTGTCTAATGTGGATCTTGATAAAGAAGCCTTGCCAAACACAGCGTGATGTGGTGCGTAAATGGAGTTTTTGGGAGTGTCGAGGATGGCGCTTAGCATTCTCACAGTTGGGGCAGCCATCTGGAGCATCATGACAATAGGAATAGAAGTGGGCTTTTTTCTAAAATGAGTTTTAAAAAAAATTACCAAATTAGGGCGAACTTATCAATTTTATTTTATGAATTTTTTTTATTAATTATTTTCATACTAAATAAATTAATTACATATATCTCAATAAAATTTTCAATTAATTATTGATAATTATTTTATAAAAATATGCTAAAATAAAAGAATTATATTTACAAAGTTATATAAAATATAAATGTTACACATATAAAATAATTAAAAACACGTAAAAAATATGAAATTTAAAAAAAGGGATTGGGCCTGCGGAAGTTTTAAATAATCAATAAAAATTATGAAAAAAAAAAAAAAAAAGAATTTGGACCACGGATGGGCCCTGCGGCGGTTCTAAATAATTAATAAAAATTACGAAATTAAAAAAATAATTTGGGCCATGGATGGGCCTATGCGATAGCGGGCCCATTTTCGTAAATAAAAGAAATTTCGCCCTAATTCGAAAAAAAATTGATCTCTTTTTGAAAAAAAAGGCCAACAAACACTCTCTATAACAGAGGAATCCGGTGCAAGGTTGTTGTCACCATATGAAAGCCAGCGTTTCACCCTGATGAATTTATGACTATTTTGTGAAGAATGTGTGCGCTAAGAGGGAGAGACAATTTTCCGGCAATCATTGATGGTTTATGTCATCTGTTTTGAGTCTTTGATCCTCTAAATGATCACTTGAATAAAGTTGCCGCACCAACTGAAAAGTCAAACTGATTTTTGTGATCATCTTTGCTTGGGTGTTGGTACAGGTCATGGCATACCTTCTAATATCGGCGGCCTCCGCAGCCATTCCCCAGACGGATAGCATGAGGGATGACGCGGACGACGCGTTCACAGACTCATCTGCCGCCGCTATCGCCATGGCCTTCTTGGCCTTCTGCTCGTTGGCACTATCGGCAGTTATCTCCGGATACAGACTATCGACGCAGTCTTATATCTAGTCTTCGATCTCTCTGCATTCAATGATGGTTTGATTATTGTTTTCACCAACAACATATAATCCATCTGTTTGGTGGAAAACGGATTGAATTTGTAGACTAATCCTTAAGAGAGTGCGGGTTCCCCTCCGATTTCAAAATAAAAGAATGGACTTGTGCCAAATATTTCTTGCTACTCAAATGGATATTCATGGGTAAGAAGAAATTGTGGTTTCCGTGATTGAATTCCCTGAGAAATACCGTCGAAATTAGGAACCTTGCAATTGCTGTTATTGAGAATGGCAAACAGGACATGTTTGTTCTAGGAACAAGTGAATCCGACCCGTCGTAGATGCGAAAATGAATTCAATGATCCTCGTACATAAACTACTAAAATATCGGACGGTTAGGTCCGCGGGGCTCGCCCCATTATTAATGGTCTAGATTCAGTTTAGTACTCGGACTTAGTAATCAAATAGTTCAGGGAACAAGTTGGTCAGCAGTTTCCAAGAAACCGCTTAGCGTTTACTTGACTGGACATTTCAGCGTTGAAGGAAGAAGGTTCCATTGGGTCCTAGGAATGGTTCATTCAAATGGTTTGAGGACCGTTCCTGCATCTGCGCGTGTATCTTTCCCTTCTGCCTTCTTCGCCGGATATTAACACGACTCGGATGTTATGCTTGATGATCAGCCATTAGCGGGCGCAGAAGCTGGTGTTGTTCTTGTTCCAAGGTTCAGTTGAATGTACTGAACGAGGTTACTGCAGAATAGAAAGGTGATAGGACAAGTGTAGAAACTGAAAACCTTTGACCCTTTTCCAAAATCAAAAGCGTTACAAATGGGTTTTGCTAATTCAAACTTTGAGCAGACATGGATTTTGCTCGACGCCGTGTTATTCTTTCTAGTTCTACAAACAAATGAACGAATCGAAACTAAGAATTTCCGCCATGAACAAACGGCCTACCCTATAAAGTACAGTTTCAATGTACATGACGTATCTGTGTGTGCATTTTTGGCTGGTGGTTGTGGGGTAACTTTTCGCCGCCGTTTTTTATATCCGCAGAAGCTTTGGTCTAGAAACGGGTCGAAGTCCGAACTCTCTCTCGGCTCTTCCTTAGCACTTGGGAATATGTGTCCCAGTTTAGGGATTGAACGATGGCGATCCCCATGCTTCCCTGATCCCGGGGCTCCGTACCTATCTGAACTTTGCAACATTGCAGAGTGAAGGGCGCTTGGTTCCTGATCTTTGCAACCTCGTGCTCTCGATGGAACCTAGGTAGCTAGAGTTGGTAGAGTGGCCACCCACAGTAGAGGGCCTGATAGGCAGCGGCGCGATGCTGCTGCTGCTGTTGTTAGAAGGCAGAGGCCGGTTCACGTATTGAGTGCTGCTGCCACGTGCTGCAGGGACGTCATGGTTGTGCTTGCCTTCGTAAGTCGTGATCACGGCCCGCATATCGTGAGATGCTCGCTCGACGTGCTTCCGCACGGGGCATCCAGCATATGTGCACTTGTAGTAGCTCCTGTGGATCAACAAAAGCAGGAGAATCAATGGTTGGTTCCACAACTAAGTCTTGTGTCTCTTTTTTTTTTTTTATCCCCATTTAACTTGAATATATGTTTAAGATGTGAAATTTGAGGTTCAAGTACCTTGGATTGTGGTTTCCCTTCACTACTTTCTGTCCATACTTTCTCCATCTATATCCATCGTCAAGAATATCAATCTCACTCATTGTCTGAACCACACCTCTAGGCTCTCTCACAGTCCTATTGCCAGAAGCTGAATAGCTCTCATATTCATTCTCTCCTCTCCTGCAAAGAAAAGAAACACTCAACATTCAGTCTTTCTGCAAAATTAAGGGAAAAAAAAATCACAATTGTTTTTGTCATATCATCATATAAAGCAACTCACAATCTCTTCGCTTCAGGTTCGTTTCCATCGTCGTCGCCTGCAGAGTTGCTCATCTGAGAGTTCTCTTCGAACTCCTCATCCCCCATTGAGGCGAAGAGTCCTGCTGCCCGTTTTCAGAGCACGCGGCCAGAGCAAATTGATCGTGATTCTCCAAATATGCGGTGGAAGAAGATGGAGGCTGAATCGATTGGGAAGACGATCTCCTGGTGGATAGTGGCTTGGCGTGGTTGTGAGTTCCCTTGTACACAATCTCAGTAATGTGTCCATCCAAAGATCTCTCGACCTTCTTCTTCGTCGGACAACTGGGGAATGTGCACTTGTAGTAGCTCCGCGGGTTCTCGCTCCTTTCACTTGCTTCTGACCGTACTTCCTCCAATTGTACCCATCATCGGATTTCTTCTGTTCTCTCATGAAGTAGGATGGTTGCAGGTTAGTATTCCCATTGGCCTGGAATGTTTCAGAAGGCAGTGTTAGGTTTTGTGCGCTTGCTTGGCTCGTGGGGATTTCCGAGTTCTGAATCGGGGCAAACTCTGATGTTTCGCGTCCTCTCTTCACTAGCGACACATCCGTTGTCATCATGGGTTTGTAGTAATTCCATGATTCTTGAGCCTTCGACGAAACCTCCTGTTCAAAGTTAGATTATATCCATCTTTAGAGAGAGAACCAAGGCAGCGTTCACCAAATTTCAGACACACTTGCTCAGCTGGTTCCTTTCTTAAACTTTCAGCTAATCTTGAATTGCATTTACATGGCACTCCTACAGGCTAAACAATGAAAACAGAGTCCACCCTGTAAAATTCTGCACCCACCAACCTAATATAGACAACAATCGCACAAACAGAGACCATCTATTTTGCACATAGCATAACAAAACGAATAATTTCTTTCATGGAATTGAAATCTCTTAACAAAGACAACCACTTCCGTCGATGATTGATTACTTGGAATCAGCTACCAAATGTTCCTCATAATGGATATACTAATGCACGAGTAATTCATGAATATTTCGCCGATAAATTCATCGATATGGACGGTCAATTTGTCGCTTTCTGTAACTAACAGACAGTATCGCTAGGAGCTAAAAAGAAATGAGTATTAACAGATAGACCTAAAGAGATCATTACATGTATTCTGGGCAGATCGATTATTGAAACTGATTAGAAAGCGTACCACTGAAACCAAGGCTGAGGAAGACTGAGACATGGAGGACGATGACGTGGCGGCGACGGCAGAGCGTGATTCGTTGGGTTGGAAAGAGAATTCAGAGAAGGCCTTCTCTTCTCCCTTGACGGCGCCGCCGTAGCTGCCGCTCCTCATCCAGCCGGCCGCTTCCCCAGCAAAAGCTCCCACGGTGGGAGACTCAACCTGCACACGCCAGACAGACCCCCGAAGATGGTTTATTTAAATCAAACTCGACAAATTCGAACAGCCCATGAAATGAAGATAACAAGAAAGAGAGAGAGAGAGAGAGAGAGAGTCTCACGTTGGAAGTCGGAAAGAGGGGCGACTCCAGGAGGAGTGTGGGCTCAAGCCGGAAGGGATGGCGAAATAGGAAGAAGGCGAGACCGGCGGAGGCGAGAGAGGCAAGGAAGGAGGCGGGTTGGACCGGAACCTTTGGGCTTCCATTGAACCCGTGGTCATTGTAGTCGTCGCAGGAAACGCCCAGTTGCTGCTGTCCATGCCTATGCTGCCGTTCAACAGGTCAGTGAATGAAGATTGCATCTGGGTTTCCCTCTATTTTCGTGCTGAATTACAGGAACGAAAGATTCCCTAGAGCGCACGAGAGGAGGGAGGGAGGGAGGGAGAGAGAGGGAAGGAGAGACGGGTATGATTTGAAGGCTGACTCAGAATAAACAGAGTTGTCTGCGTGTGTATATATAGCGCCCAAGGAGGGAGGGGGGGAGGTCTTGGTTTGGTGGTCATGGGAGCTTCTTCTGTGAAGCTGGAAGGAAAATTTGACCGTGGAAAAAATTGGGAGATGAGTGCCGGTCAAAGGTTGTGGGTTTGACCGGCGTATGGAAAAGGCGGCTTTGATCGGGTCAAGTGTGCATACGTGTGCATTACTCTGCTTTGTTGGGTCTTCCTCTGCTCTCTTTCCTTGGGCTTCTTCGGTCTTGCTGGGGACGTGTTAAGCCGATGATAACCAAAAGGACACATTATTACAAAAAAAAAAAAAAAAAAGAAAAAAATCGCCTTTTGATTCGACACCTCTCATGAAGAAGATGTTGGGAGGGGGGACGGGGATCAATTCGGTCGTGAGGTCCGGAGCCGCAGTTTGGCACCAGATGTGGCGCTGATTGTGTTTTGCAACTAGAAGATGGGAGTTTTTCTTCCGTCCCCTTTTTTTTTTTTTTTTTGTCTTTTGCCATGAAAGGGATTTAGAGCAAATGCGATCCGGTCGGGAGGGTCGCTTCTGTCTGCCGGTGGTCTTTGGGACACGTGGGGACTTTACGAGCGCGAGATAACGAGGATCGGCATGAATCGAGCCGGCGGAGAACCCTGGGACAAGAAGTCGCGCGATTCGAAATTTCGACGGCCGGTAAAGTTTTGCTCCGATCGAAGGTGTGAGTCCCGGAATTAGATTTTGCAAAGTTAATTCACTGGAATCTTTGATTGGGAGGTCGTTTCCAATCTCTTCTTTAGGGTTTGGAGAAAATACATGTTTTGTCTTTTATTTTTTTTTTCCTTTATTTGTAACTCCAGAGAGAGCTCGCGTCGTCCTTACTTGTATCGATGGGGCCAAATCAATCCCACCCCAGGCACCAGGCAAAGTCCAAATGGCTCTGGGCAACAGGATTCGAACTTGATGCTCGAAGGTTGGGATCAAAGCAGCGCCACATCCACACAAGTGTCGATTCATGGGGCAATTCTGGACCGCCTCTGAATTGACCAATTGGGCTAAACCTTAGTTTTTTTTTAAAAAAAAATTTCGTCATAATGCTGGTCTTTTTATTCAAAAAGAGGTTCGAGAAGACCCTCCATGAGTTTTGGAATATAGCAAACTCAAATGACCCTGAGAAGGTAAAGAGCACAAGTACTCGATAGACTATTTCTCCTTTCGGCTTTAGCAATCTAATTAGCCGCCCTACTTGCTTCTCTACTGATATGTGTCATCTTTAACTTCGAGTAAGACCCGCAAAGGAGATGGGCTTCGCTAATGAGCACATAGAGACTCCAGTTGACTTGAGTTTGATCTATAATGCCACGTCTCAGATCTAAGTAGTCTGTCTGTCTATCTCCAAATCTTCTCCTTCTTCCTCCAAGGACGCAGAGGGATGATATGTTCGATAGTCTCCAGACATTGCAAGCATATGCTACACGTTATATCTAGCATGAGTATCTTCCTATATAAATTTTCTCTTGTACCTGGGGCGTTTTGACATGCACTCCATGGGAAAAATTCGATTTTGGCATACTATGAGACTGCCAAATCTTGATCTAGAGAGAGATCAAGGAGTTTGACATGGCTATGAAGCCAGATCTAAGTTAGGTAATGCACATTCCTCCCTGTTTTTGCTGTAGGTACCCTTCTCCTAAATTCCTCAGTTTCTGAAACCGTGCACAGCAATCTGTCGTCTGTGTCCTGTGAGCTCAATGGTACAGCAATGATTTCAGCCGCCAAACCTTAGTTGACTACAGTCCTCCTTTTATTGCTAGTAAGATAGTTTGGTCTCTTTCTTGTTATGCGGACAAATTCCATTTACTACTTATAGAAAGCACACCGACCAGAATCCTGCTAAAAGGCTCATTTCACAACATGTAGTATCAGGTGCACGGCTGAAGCGCCTAGAATGCGTCGAGGATCAAGCCTATGTCGTGCCCCCACAAAGGTTGGACCTATGAAAGAGGATTCATTCTGAGCTCTCTCTGCTGTCCTCTGCATTCGTGCAACGTCACACAGCGACCACGAGATGTCTCAAGGACCATACAATTCCCACGACTTCTCGGTCGAGGAACAAAAGCACCAGCAATCGTTCAGCTCTTCTCAAAGCGCCGAATATAGTCTCTGGAGACGTCTGTCGTTTAACTGAGCTTCCGAACTGCATAATTTTTCGGGCAAAATTATTACTTTCACCGTACGTGTAAACGAAAATTGACATGGAACTTCGCGTTGGCACCGCATCGGTGTTAACTGAACCAATTAATTGGCTAGATTTGTATCGCCTCCGTGGGATCGGGGGTCCGCAGGGAGTGCAACCACGAGGGAAATAGTTTGAAAGTAGGTTTTGGAAAAAGGGTTTCGAAGATTTTTGGAGAAGCTCGGGGTTTGGAAATCAAAGCGAATTTTAATGGAGTCGCCATCAATCACTTTTAAAAAAAAAAAAATTAGGCTGATCGAAGCCAAGGAGCACGTTCCGAACATGCGATGAGGTACAAATCCTTCGTTCCTTTGCAGTCCAACATATCTCCATGCATGTGTTTTCTCTGTTTACGATTTCAAAGTATCATCAGGCAAAGGATTCGTCGTCTTTTGGCCATATGAATATGAGGGTTTTGACGGCTGGAAATATATTTAGATAAATCGACTACAATTTTGGAAAACATATTGGAAAATCATGGCACTGCGCTAACGCGAGAAGTAAAAACGGACGTTGGGATATGGCTTAGATAAAAGCATGAAATTTCCTAGGTTTTATTCCAGCTACCACTGCGAAAATTTCTCGTGCTAGGCCCAGACATGGTAGGCCGGGGCCCTTTCTTATAAAACTAATCTTTTTGAAGTAAAAAATTCGTAGGAAAAATAAAGCTTGATCTATGAATTGCATTATTCAATAAAAATTGCAAGAAAGGGAAACATAATGATACTTAGAATAAATAAGACGGAACATTACACGTTCGAAACGCAACATACTGGTATATTAATAATATTCAAAATTTGATTTGACGTAAGCACTAAAAATGATGCAAAAATTAATTAATAAAAATCACTGATAAACACCCGCTTAACCGAACGCTTATAATCTGCAAGAACATCTTAATCTTTTAAAAATACTAATAAAAGAATATGAAAGTAAGTCAGGAGCCATGGTGGAAATGGAAAGAACATGAAAACACAAAGCTCTTCTCTTCCACCACTTCAGATCGATGCCGATGTCGTTTTCGCCGACTCTTTCGATATGAATCGAATACTTCGTTGTCATGTGCATCTCCAATTTATTGGTGGATGAAGATGAAGATCTAGCATAAGGCTGTGGGGCATTCTTCTTTTGATGAAGTAAAGGCTATCCGGATTTCAATGGACGATACTTGATAGGAGTGCCATCTTCATCCATAGGTTAAATTTGATGGGTTCTTCCGAAATCGAATATCAAGGCAATCACAATAGAAGATAGAAAATTTGATGACTCACGAGATTATCCAGGTTCACCCCAGAATAGGGCTACGTCCTACAAAGAGATTTCATTATATTTTTCCGCTCGTTACAATGATTTCTCATACGAGTACAATATATGTGACTTAAAAAATAATGGACCTAAAACCCTAATCTATCCGAAAGCCATTTATCCCACAACAAATGGGCTTACTTAAATAAAAACCTAAATCCGATATTGTTTTGGGGGCGCTGCCTCCGAGCCCCCCTCCCGACTGATCGGGCAGCGGGACTCCCGTGTCGGGAGCGCTGCCCTTGAACCTCCGCATTCTGCACATATGGGTCCCACGTCGTCGATTCATACTTCGGTTTCCCTAATCTCACGTGGGCATGCCCGATATGAGAAATAAGGGACCCCGAAGTATTCACCAACTCCAACAAAATTCAATCGTCTCGAATGAACTAGGGTATGCAACATACACATTTGAAAAAAGGTGGAATATCCTCTTAATATTTGAAAAATTTCGCCTTACTGGCCGGTGTTTCTTCATTAAAGAAGGAATCACCCTCCTTATTCGCTAATTCAACCGACAGGGCTTGTTGAAATGGAACAATGCAGCTTCTCGACGGATGATCGCTAGATTAGCAAAGCATCCATCCGTTGCGTCGTTGAAAAAAGTGCTTAAAGACTTTGGGAACCCTCCAAAATTTTTTGTGTGTTAATATTTGTGAGGCTGGTTCATGAATCAGAAGTTAAGAGAGACTCGAAAGTCACGTGCGCATGACAGATGCACCGAACGCCATTTGTTGGGTTTTTGTGGGTGGGTCGTGGGCCGCCCATGTGGTCCAATTTTTTTAGACACAAACTATTCTTGAACTGAGGCTGCAAGGCTATCTGTACTTAGTGGACGAAGCACGTATCCAAAGGGCTGTTTGCCGGCAGACAATGAAATGCATGCTCTAGTTAGATTCCTCGCCTCGTCGAACTTGAGTAGGTTTTCAGTATGTGGTCCAAGTTTCAAGCTCTTTGTCCGGAAGCAACCTCAGCTATCTCATGAACTTGAATTAATATATATTTTTTTAGACTGATTGCTTTTAGGAGTGATAGTTTCAGGGTGGGTTAGGTCGTTGCTAAGAACTTGGCACCGATCCTACGATCCGCGGTTCAGAAACGAGAACCGGAAACGACTGACTAGTTCTTGATTGGCCCTTTAGGAAGGGCAAAACTGTGAAAGATTGTTATAAAATGCCAAAAATCAGTTTTTTTTTTTATTTTTATTTTTACACTAACTATTCTTGCTCAAGTGATCCAGAAGGGTGTTCGCCCCGTCTAGAATCTTTTTCAGTGCAAAATATATGCATTCTCTCTCGAAGAAAGGTCAAAAATTGGTCCAGGATGAACCAGGAAATGGACCGATCCTCAGCTAGTTCTCAGTTCTTGAAATTCGAAACCGAACCGGTCCTTCTCACACTCGTCTCGGAAGCAAACCACCGGGGGCTAGTCCCGGATAAAACCGGACCCGGTACTCACCCTCGGGTGTTTTCGTTACAAGAGCGCGTTCTAGTTGATCCAGTCAGATGATGGCCATGTGAAGTTATATAGTGAAGCCTCGTGTGACGAAAGCTAAAAGGCCCGACGCTTTGCTTATTTTAATCCCCATTGATCTACTGACCTCTTGGAACCATTCAAACCTCGACGTTGGAGCGTCGAATGAGAGCAAGAAAGGACCCGACTGACCAAAATTTTTCTCTTCCTCCTTCGACTCGCTGGCTCGTAGCAGAGGTTGACGGGTTTTAGATTTCTTATTGACTCGGAAATAAGGACGTATGGAGCGAGTCAAAGCGCGTAAATGATACAGACTAGGAAGACCAAAACTTGAGTGAACGAAACCTGCCCCCGATGATCGTGGGGCTTTTTCTCCTTGTCTCAAGTGTTTGCATGTCCAGTTCGCTCCTCTTTTTGTTAAGATTCGGCGCATAAACACGACGAAATAGAACGTAAAAATGAGAAAGAATAATTGAGGCATAAAACTTATTTTGATTCGCTCGTAAATTAAAGCTACATTTAATAAAAAATTTCGCTATAATTAGCAACGGGAGCCCCGTGCCTTCTTACTATTGACAAGATATTGAACTTTGTTCAATTTGAGTTCTGTTGTGGAAAATATCGAAACCATGCATCACTTTTCACCAAAAGACTACTTTCATGCCTCCCGTTTTTTTAGAATGCGAGTTTGCTACCTCGACACGAAAATCGACTCCGACAAGACCAAATTGGCCCCATTTGCATGTTCCCAAACACAAACTGCCCTTATAGGATTGGCGCGGTTGGGTTGGCATGTGATGAGATTTCCAATCGAAGAATTAGAGATCACGTGCCAAAATCTCACGAATTGCGTGCAAATTGCTTTAGGTTCGGGCGGTAAGTAAAGATGAAGAGTTGGATTTGTCTAGTTCTTTTCATGCAACTTGTGGAGTGCTTCGTAAGCCTCAAAATAGCCGGCCTATGTGTCTGGTGGCTGTAGATTATAAATGAACAGTTGTAAAATTGTAAATTGCAAGAACGGTGTCATATATTAAAGGCGTCGAATTGTATTTATCTTCGTAAGTTCAACATGAGCAAACTAAATATTCCAAAATAAACTTACAATTTCGACGTTTCTAAATTGCCGAAGAGGTATTAGAGGAAATTATAAAAGAAAAAAATTCTAAAATCTATTTTAATTGTACTAATTCAATCGTGAATATATATATTTTGCCCAATTTAGTCCAATTGATTGGCTGATGTTGATGTGGCAAATTTTTAATGATATTATAAAATTTTTGATTTTTTAATAACATTTTTCTTTCTTTTTCTTAGGGTTTGGCCGACCAAGTGCTTATGGCCGTCACCCTAGCCATAACGAGGTTCGCGAGCCCTAGCCCGCGGCTGGCGTGGGCCTCAAACCCTAGCCGGACTGGTTGAGGGTTTGTGACCCTCGCTGGTGGTCAGCGAGAGCTTGCAAGCTCTCTCCCAAGGGATAGTAGTCAGTAGACCTGCCAGCTTAAACCTAAAAAAAATAAAAGAAAAGAAAAAGACAAAAAAAAATCATCAAAAAAATTTAAAAATTAAATTATTATTGAAAATTGTTACGTCAACACCGGCGGCTCCATGTCAGCGTCGGTCGGTTAAATAGATTGAATTGACATAATACAAACGATTTAGGGCTCAATTGGCAAAAAAATATGACTAAATTGGACACAATTACAATAAATTTAGGAGTTTTTGGATAATTCTCCCGAGGTATTGACAATATTAGGGGATGTCGTGCTTTGATTATCATATGAATCTATGTTATTCCTAGATTATTCTGAGCAATTTGGTGAGCTAATAGGATATAATCCAAAGATAGTGATTCTACTCTTTCTTACCAATCACATCCGATCATATTTAATTACTGAATTCGATAACTCGTTGATTTGGACGGCCTTTACCCTCCATCTGGGTCCAGTGGAATCAACGCCCCTGGGCGCATCCCCACAAATAGTAAAATTTCCCTGATAATTTTGCCTTTGGTAAGGCATTAGGCAGGCTGATATTAGCCTGGCCCTATCTCGTTTGTTTGCATAATATAATAATAATAATAATTAATAATAATAATAATAATAATACATTTCCTTTTCTCAATCATTTTTGTGCTGACGTGGCATGTAAATTTGCACCACTTGGCAAATTTTTTTCCATGTGAGCATCGTTTCATCAGCAAACTGACAGTGTGCTTCCGAATTCCGACCATAGCAAATGACAAGACTTGATTGGGAGAAAAAAAAATAAGAATCAATGCTCTGTTTGTTTCACGAAATATGAATAATTTGAAATATATATATATATATATTAAAATGATTGTTTTTATTGCTTACTAAAATGAATAAAATTTCATCACCTAAGATAATGAATTTTTTTATTGACTAATTATTTCAAGTAATATAAATGATCATTTTCTAGAAAATATTTTTAAATTATTTATTTTTTACGAAATAAATGGAGCTATAATTACATATTTAGCAAGAGTTAGTTATTTGAAAAGTGTACATAATCATTTGTTCTCCATCATCCCATCTTGGGACTCTCGTGTTCCTTTCCATGTAATATGGACCTTCCATATCTCTTATAACATGAAACAACTTAAATAATTTGTGGAAAGCCGGCCCTGTTTACGAAAGGCCTTGGTAACACCAGCTTTACGAGAAAATTACTCAATCAGTTCTAAACAATATCAAATTCAATCCTACGTTTGTTATTTTTGCCAATTTAGTCGTATTCACTTTTTGCTCCAAATTCAATTAGTCCTTCCGGTCATTTCTCCTCGAAAATCGTTGACGTGACAAATCAAAGCCAATTTTTGCTAAAAATCATTGATGTGGCAATGTGCACATTTATTGGATCACGCCAACAATTTTGGTGAAAATTAGCCAAAAGGACCACATTAGAATTTCGCGCAAATATTTAGAACGAAATTAGAAAAATTAAAATTAGAATCGAATTGACATTCTACAATAGATTATTTATGAATAGACAATTCTCCCTTAGCTTTGCATAGATTGGTCTGATCTCTCACTCCAAAGGGCTATCATTGAAATTTGGCTCACGTTTTATTTCGAAAAGTGTAAAAAAAAAAAGAGAGAGTCTAAAACTGGTGCCAATTCAATCTACCTAGCCAATTTTGATCGAAAATTACTGACATAAACATCATTCGCCCTACATGGCACAGTCGACGCTGATGTTGACATTTTTGTATTATTTTTATTTTTATTTTTAAAATATTATTAGATTTTTCATCTTTTTTTTCTTTAGTCTTATAGCCCTCTCCAACACTAGGCGAGGGTCACGGCAGGGGTTGACTAGCGACCTTCGGTGACCCTCAATCTAAAAAAAAGGAAAAATTATTTAAAAAAATTATGAAAAGATGTCTATGTCAGGCCAACTGTGCCATGTAAAATAACCGGCGTCCACGTCAGCAATTTTTCGGTCAAAATTAGCCGAATGGACTCAATAAGCGCAAATACAAAAAGTTTAGGATTTAAATCGGCATCAATGCAATAGGTTTAATGATTGTTTTGACCCTTTCCCCATTTTTTTTATTAACGAGATATTAGTTGAGCTTTATTATTGATCCACACTTGCTTTGGTTCTAGGCTAAGTAGTTCGTGGAAGGTCTTTTGGAACATTGCCGTGGAAAACAATTTTCAAGAACTTACCTCTAATTTTCACCAAACCAACTTTTCATGTTTTTTTTTTTTACCTTCGAATCTAGTTGTTTTAGTGGGTTCAACAACATTGTATAATCTCAATTGGGCAGGATCATCATGTTGGACTTATCAACCATATAACATCAGTTCTGTTCTCAGGAAAAGGGAGTTTCCATAGTAAATAGCAACTCGGATCTTTGTCGTCACCACTGTTCTACCTTATGTAACCATAAGGTGGCTGGCCGAGCTGATTAAAACTTATTTCTTTATGGTCTGGAAGTTCGAATTCCCCTGCTATCTCTCGAATTTCGAGAATCCCAGCTCGTCTGTAGCATTAGTACAACTTGTGGCAGGAGATGAATAGCTTCACCGTGACTTGCATCGAGTGGTTCGTCGACGATGAGCTTGCTCAACAGAGCAGTAATTATGATTCAAGCCAAACATTCTGTCTACGGATCTGAAAATCCTGCTGTAACCCTGACGGAATCCCTGGTGTTGATGGCCCCTGTCCGACCTTTTCGTCAAGGGCTCGATACATCATACAAGGATCTCTCCAGTCCTGTTGGGTATGATTTGGGCCGAAGAGCAAAGTTCTCCAGTTGACTGATCATAACCCGTAAGGTCCGGCAAGCTACTGTCTTGGCCGACGAGTAATTCCTTGATTTCCCCCCGTAAGAATAAAGAATTCAAAAAATAGTTTTCTAAGAAAAAATGATCGCCTGAAAAAAAATAATCAAAAGAATTTTTTATTTCATTATCAATAGCAATCTACGCATAAATATTTCATTCCAGTGACAGTATTTATGATATTCATTTTATAAGCAATACAAATAGTTATGCTTATCAAAATGTTTCATTTATTTTTTTTGTATTTTTTTGTGAAACAAAAGCTATGAAAACTCGCACAAGAAAAGGACCCTTGGTCCTCCTACTCCAACCCCTTCCTCTTCACTACTTTCTCTGCCGCCGCCATTTCCCCACTCTCCGGCCCCAGCCATTGCTATCAGTGGACATCATCAAGCCACCGCCGCGACAACTCAATCTTGAGCCAAATTGAACAAGGATTAATGCACCTGTAATCCAATTGACCGGTCTTGACTAAGAAAAGAGAATTGCAGCCTTTCATAGTTGCATTAAGATGCGCTTCAAGCGAAAGGACTAGATGATTTTGCGAACATTGAAGAAATACAATGAGGGATTAGAAGTTGAAGAATTAACATTCCTTTTCCCTCCTTTGCAAAACCATGATAGCTGATACCTTTTTTACAACGAGCAGCAATCATCTTTAAAGCTGAAGGGACACGAATTATGCACCAACTTTTGGTAAAAATACATGAAACTGGAAAAATGCTGAGACTGGGGCGGTTTACACCAGTACAGAGCAACTATGTATCAATTTGGGTCGAGCTTCTTTGTGTCGAAAAACAAATTACTAAATCCTCTCAACAGACATGGTATCTTGCATCCTTGAGCAGTAGTTACCTGTTGCCGCCCTGATCGAATATCCTTAGCATTCTCATTTCCGAAAACTTCAAAGTTCACTGCATGAAATCTTCCAACTGTAGTTTCCAACACTTAGGATCCAGTTCAGCCTGATAGTACGGTAGAAAGAAGAACATTGATGTATACATTAGTTTCTAAAAAGACCATCCGAGCTAACAAAAGGAGTGAACAAAGCAACATACCAACCTGAAGCACCTTATTTCTCCAGTGAAACAAACAGCCCCTCAGCTTCCAAATGCTCGAAAAGAGGTTGCGGCAAGCACCAGTTTAAAGAGGCTTGGAGTTTCACTTTGGTTAAGCCTCCACATGCTAGTAATGCAGCTGCCAGTCCACTGGGGTCAGGCCGTTCAAATGCAAGATGGTTATGCTCTGAAGGCAGCTAATGCTGGCAAGGGACAGTAGCCCCACATCTGTGACAGATGTGTAGGACAAATTTATCTGCATGAGAAAGAGGATGTTAGACTAATACATTAATAAGTTGGTGATCTGAAAAGTAAAAAAAGATGAAAATGAGGCCATATACTTGTCTAAGGTTCTGAGAGAAATGAGCCAGTGGAATCATGCCAGCATCATCAATGTTGCAGCACTTCTTTATGTCAAGCTTGTTTGAGTTGCCTGCAGCGGACGGCAATTGCCGCTAGACCTAAAGATGTGATAGATGGACACCCTCGGATTTCTACGGTATTCAACCTCTTACATTTTGATAGTGACATCAAGGAGGCGTCCGTAATGTCACTGCAATATGATACGTTGATCATCTGGAGGCCAGGGCAGCCCCGAGCAACTTCTAAAATCCCTAAACCCTGATATTCCAGCTGACCTGAACAAGAGTAGTTTATGTTTGGTCAATCATATAAGCCTGCACATCTGCATGACTTGAGAAAGCGAAGTCAACCCTGTCCCCTTGGCAGCAAAGTGATTTTTTTTCTCATTCAAATGACTCCAAATTCTTATTACTAGGGTTATGCATGAAACTCTAAGGTACATATTGCCTTGACTATTTGGCCTCGTGCAACGAGTTAATAATGTTCATATGATGCCGACACAGGGAGCATATATTAAACAATTGATAAATAAATTACAGGAGATGTTTGCTAACCTGTATAAGTCAAGCTCTACAAGTTTTGAGCATGATTTGCCAATATGAGAAAGCCCTTCATCAGATATGTTCAGGCAAATTCCAAGTTTCAAAATAGAGAGTTTCGAACACCTGGCATGTACTTTTAGAACCTGCATAAAGAAAGACACAAATGAGTACAATAACTCGAGTTGCTCAAATCTAGAGCACAACTGACAATGTGTAAGAGTTAAGCAAACCTTCATCATCAACTTCATTATCTGTAAGGTCAAGCTCCTCAAGAGCGTGGCATCGCTGACCAATCAGAACAAACGCCTCCTTAGGAACAAGGGGTGCAAGACTCCATCCTTACCGACGTAAGTGCAGGGCAGGAACTCGTAATGTGAGCAATAGAAACATCAGTTATCTTGCGACAGCACGTAATATCAAGCTTTTTGAGTTGCTTATGTTTGGTTACAAAGAAGGAGAGCCCATCATCTGTCACTCCAGAGCATTTACTTAAGCTCAGCGTCTGTCAGCGACAACAGCAGTTCCCAATGGCCTTCAGTCCAGAAGTTTGTCACAGGCAGCCATCTAACTTTATCGATTCTAACATGGAATAGCCTTTTCAAACTAGCAGCAAGAGCAAAGTCACCTGAAGCATCAGAGCAAGTATTGAAGAGTAAGCAAAGAACTATCCCCCAAGCAGAAGGAGAATATAGACCAGAAGAAAACTTACTGGTGAGAGACCGTACGCCAAGGCAAGGTGCTGTAAGCACCCACGCACCATTAGTAATGGAAGACAATCCAACATGAGTCATATTCTGACAAGTTTGACATGTCAAGTGCCTAAATAAGGGCAACCAGCACGTTAGGACCAAACTATATACATATAAAAACACAAAGAATAGCTCATAATTAAGACTTTTCTAAAGTGAACGCAATGGCCCTCTAACAAAGTACAGGATTTCACAGAACGATACGAGATTTAAGATTTCCAAACTCCAGCATTCATCTAAAACTATTATGCTCTCTGTTTTATGAAAGAATGAGAGATTAAAATGATTCCAGCTATGGAGACTAGCAGACAATAATGGTAACAATATATTCCAATTCCATATGTGGAGCGCAGTTTCAAATTAGAAGACAAGGATTAATAGGAAAAAAGGTATTCATTAGAGGGGCCTACCGGAATATCACCAACTCTATGATCATGGGAAACTCAAAAAAATTTCAAGAATCATGAATAGATTACTGTCAGTTACCCTGCCGATTTTTTTTCCCCTTCGCTAGGTAATGATAGCCCAAAAATTTGGTATTCATACTTGAATCGAAAACGATAATTAGCACAGCAAAACGGTGACATTGTGGGTTACAAGGAACATATTATACATCCATCTGCAATCAGAAGCTACCTTTAGCGACTTGCAGCCATCTTTGAGGACCGCAGGACACTCATCGTCGAGAGCAAAGCACCCTTCAAGGACCAACTCTATCTAGAAATTGTAATTCCATAATGGAGGAATGCACTTATTCGAGATCTGCACAACAAGATACGGATTTAAAAAACAGGATTCACTTTATTGAACAGAGCTTTTTCAGCAGGAGAAATTAACAAGAAAAATTCAGGTCCCACGCAGTTACTATATACAGTCCATCCAGCAATTTCCCATTCAACAAACACCATT